>JAYMTF010005210.1:0-11921 GCA_036897485.1 Pelargonium nanum | reverse complement strand
TTTGCGGCTCTTTCTTCTGTCCTCAAGGTGAATGCAATAGATGGAGACTGTGCTTTGCTTCTGCTGGCACTCAGAAACTTTGAACAACTGGTATATAAACACAATTATTAGAACACAACCTGTCTTGATATATACTGATTACAATGCAGCTAGGAGAAGGAGCATGCTACACCATTATGTGTAGGTGACAATGTGCCCGGTTTAGGGAATACTAAACATCCAAAAAGCAAGTGTTCATGAATCCGTTCTTATTATCCATATGATCTTATGGGTATAGTTTACTAGGCATGAATCTTTATGAAAAATGGATCAAGACCCATTCACAAGTGCTCTTCCCTTATTTCAAACTTCTAATAAGTGTGAAATGGTGAATAATTATATGCTACATAACAAAACTTCTTACTCAGTAGGAAGGAAGCGCCACCTTGAGCCAATGGTTTTGCTTTCAGAAGCTGGATCAAGGGAAGCTTTAGCTCTGCAGATTATGCACAATCCAAGAGCAGTTGGGTTAGATAGAATAGAGTTCAAGATCTGTTTTTACTTGGATATTTCATAAAACCATATATACCTTCTGTTTTCTGACCGAGGAGTGGCTAAAGGATGCTTATCCGCCTTATTGACAGAGGCCTGCAATTCGAGAACAGTTTCATATTCAGCATAGTTTATGACAAATGCACAAAGTTGCGAGATTGTTTACAGAAATAGGAATGTACCAAGATCGGTGTTCTTAGAGGAGTGCAACAATCTTTATCTTTAGACGCCTTGGAGGAACCAGCACCAAACCTCGAATTCTCAATCTTTCGCATAACAGTTGAAGTTAATTTGTTGAACTCTCTCGCTGGAGTGAAACTCATCGACTTATGAGCTGATTTCGGGGTTGATTTCGTGTTATCCGAGTAGTCCATTGGAGCCTTCTTGCGGACTGGTGTCACATCGGGTTCTCTCTTGGGCCAAAGGGAAGCTATTGGTTTGGTGGCTGCAGGTGAAGATGGTGTCTTTGACACTCTACTGTGAAGTGAAGTCCTCAAACTAGAAAACACTAATTTCTTCTTGTTCTTCGACACTGAACTTTCTTGATTCAGTTTCGAATCCTGAAACAAAAACACAGAAAACAAGTAATGTCAGCTTGAATAAGAATCAGATCATAACAAGAACTCAAGAACTGTAAACAACCATCACCGGGGCAAGTGGCTTAAGACACTTGCTTCTCTTGATTTCTCAGGTCCGAGACTCTGATTGTTACGCTTGCTTATAAAAAATAAAAATAAAAACTCAAGAACTGTAGTTTTGATCATTATTTAGGGCTGTAACCTTTAGTAGAGGTTTCTCCATTGAAGGTGTTCCAGTAACCTCCTTGTCACCATTAGGGTATAGGTCACCATTCAAATCTGTAACCTTCATAGCCACTGAGGATGGTCCTTTGAGCTCCATTAAAGGCTCAATCTTTTTAGGATCCTCCAAAAGAACCTGGTTTTCAGTAACTGGGTCAGCTCCAGAAACTCCCATCTTGCTGTTTTCACATTTATCCATTTCAGCATTTGAATTGAGCTCATTGGCCTCAAGAACTGAACCTGACTGGACAACCTTAACCTTCTGTTCTTCATCTGAGATCTTTGTCTGCGGATAAAGATCCTCATCTCTGGGGCTGCACTCCGGTTCAGGAGCATTGTTTGAAGCAGCTTGTGCTTGTGCTTGCGCTTGTGCTTGCGCTTGTGCTTGCGCTTGTGCTTGTTCAAGCGCAGCAGCAGCAGCTTTTCTGGCTGCAAGCTCCTTGTAGTGAGCTTCAAAGAAAGCTTTTTTCTGGGCAACAGAACCAGGCCGAGCATACCTCTCTGCTTCTTCAACATAGCGGTTGTGTGATGAGAAGGAAGACCATTTTTCCCAAGCTAGAGGCTCTGTCATGAACCTCCCAAAGGAGATGGATTGTCCCAGAGCATGTATAGGGTTGACCTGTAACAAAGTTCCACCATTAACTGAAGAAACTGAAATGGATCTCGAAAAAAAGTTAAATTAAGTAAACAGAGAAGACAAAACCTTGAGCAAGGCAACAATGGCGGAGAATCATAAAACCCATAAATTATAAGAGCAAAACCGATCGAACCCATTAATTATAAAAGCAAAACCGATCAAACCCATAAATTGTTTTCTATAATTATGCACAAGAACCCACACACTCGATGAAACATTGAAACATGACTCTGTTTTGGGTTTTGAACTGACCTCATTGGCATCATTGGGAATTCCAGAAACGTAAGAGAAGGGCTGTTGCATCTGCACGAGACAGGCTGAATCTCCCATCATGTCTTCTCTGCGGTGACAAATTTTCAAAAGATCCAAACTTTGAGCCCTTATCTTCTTCTTCCTCTTAGTTTATTGAAGGTGGGTCTTGCTTGCTTGCTCTGTTTTCTGTTTTGGTGCGTTGCTCTGTTTCTCAGGTGCCGTTTTAAATTTGAAATTCAAAATAAAAAAGAAGAAAGTGGGTCCATGTTTGTGGAGCAAAAAAGTAGGCCACGCACAGCAGAGAAAGAGGAAGAGAATTGTGCAGTGCAGTGTAATCTTTTTAACTAATAATATTTCAATTCAAGCCATATTTCAGCTTTCTCTGGGTCCCACTTGTTGAATTTAAATATTCTTTCCCAACGTCCAAATTTTTGGGTTAGTTTGAATTTTAAGACCCCATGGCCATAGGTGAGGTCTATTATGGCTATTGTTATTACAAAACAGTGTGAGAGATTTTGACATTATTGAAAGTCTCATAATAGCTCCAAATTTAAGAGAGTTTTTGGTTGTCTCAAGATTGTCCAGAGAGAGAGAGAGAGAGAAGTGGCTGGTTTAACAACCAGTAGTTGTAACATGAGCTAACTAGAGAAGATGGTTAGGGAGGACCCCATGTGTTTGTCTAATTCTCTATTGTTTTGTACACCAGGTGCTATGTCTATAAATATTCGGATCAAAGTTGTTTGGTTGGTGGAACATGAAAGAGATCTACTGACGGTCAATCGTAAACTTTCATCACATGATATTGGAGGCTCCCTGCACCAGCTTTTGTGGGTATTTTACACTCTAAGTTGCTTATGATTTGATAATAGTTGATAATCAAAATAACCTAAGCTTATATTAATTCTTCAATTGATTACCAACCATCTTTTTCAACCACTCATCTTCAATTGAGATTGGAGAATCATGCACCAACTTCTATGAATATTTCACACTCAAAATTGTTCATGATTTGGCAATGGTTGATGACCAAAATAACTTCAACTCATATTAATTCTTCAATTGATTACTAACATTTATCTTTAACCACTCATCTTCGATTGATTCTGGTTATGTTAAAAAAAAATACGAGTCAACTTTATCTTTAAGATAAATATGTTTTTATCCTTATAAAAAATAAAAATGTTTTAACAGTAAGCAGTAGACCATGTTATTTTCTCGCTTAACCAACAATTGGTAGACCTAGATGTAACATAAGTCAAATTCAGAGTTAAATATATAATTTTACTCTATGTAATAGACCGTTCTAATTTTACGGTCGACATGTAATAATGTAAAGACATTTTAGTAAAATCATAGTTATACATTTCCTTTCAAACAATTTTACAAGACAATTTCCTAATTCATATTTTTTTGAACTTTCTTTAAGACATTACTTTACCAAACAATACATTCATTTTCTACCACATTTTACTTCATTTCAACTACCTCTACAAACATTTGAAATATACAACCAAAACAAGCCCCAAGAATCTCTAATATGATGTTAAAATGGTACCCAACTATTGTCTATTACTTGCATTACACATAACCGAAATGTAGAAACATGGGTATTTTAACGTTGAAGCTAAATTGAAAAGTAGTTTTCAAAACAAACCACCCGCCCAGTGCAAAATGTACCTAGCACAAGCAAAGCACTATCAGCTATAGCTTATACATTAACAATTCAAAAAGGCACTGCAGCCTTTTCTTCTTTTCCTTTCTTTTCCTCTTATTGGTGATCATTTTGAATGCAAATTAAGAGGTTAAAAGTTACAATAACATTACAAAATTACAAAAAAAAAAAAACCATAAATAAGTTTATGCTGTTTCTCCTACACCACTGTTCTGTAGCAATTCTATGTAATTTGAAAGTGATCTCTGGGTAGCAAATATTATGCTGGAAAAAGGACCACAGAGACAGCCTCAGAATTCACTACCTCTTCTAAAGACGAGAAACACGATCGCCTTTGCTGCAAAATCAACTGGTGTCGTGTCTTCCAACTCTATTCATTTAAGTTCAGACCAAACAATATTTGGGTGGACTCGTAGCACAACCAGCCGTCAAAGAGACATTTTCTGATTTTCTTATTAAGATTTAAGGTTTCGAAGATATTTCAGAACCACGAATGTTCTGGTCACGCCCGTTCATATCCATCAATCCTGAATAAGAGGATTTTCTCTTCATTCTGAAGCTTTTACCTCTTCTTCCCTTTTTTTTACTGCCTGAGAACACAGCCGTCATGATTGCCAGCAAACCCAACCCAGCAAACACCCATAGTGCAACAACCCAGAATCTGAAAGAACTAAATGTTCCATCTGTTGCTGTTGATAAAGACGATTCTTTGGACTCATCTGACGCGTTTTTGCTTTTAGATAGTTCTGCATCAAGCATTCCGAATTTCCTCGAAGTTGCGGCTTCCTGTTCTGAACCCTGGTTTGAGGATAAGGATCCGGGATCAGAGCACTTTCTCCTCTCATGATGCAAACGTAGGGCCTCATTGAGCATCTTTCCACATTCTATGCTGAGCAGGTCACGCTGTAGTGCATTCTCGTCTGTCTTATCAAGGGTCGAAGCATCAGGTGGATCTGGAAACTTAGCCCAGCATTTATTGACCATGTCAACGTCTCTATAGTCTGCCTTATCAAAGCTCCAATTCCCAACATGAAATTCTAACCCATAATGGAAAACTCTATACTTGACACCAGGTTCGGGAATATATCCCGGGTAAATCAGTATCTCTCTGTTTATGATATGCCGTAATTTCAACTGCATGATAAGAAAAGATACAAATTGCATCATCACACATTCACCATGAGGAGATAAAAACTCATTTTCAACTCTAAGAGTTTATTTAGTATCGACTGAACTACAACTTACAGAGCTGGATTCCATAAAAATCATTTTAAGTGTGTTTGTAATATTCTCTCTGAGCGCATTATGGTTATTTCTTCACGACCCCATGATCAGGAATGAGTAGGATACATGTAAACTACAATTTAGATAGTGGAGTGTATGGGTAAAATGGCGTACCTCTGCTGCGCCAAATGAGTAACCATACATCTCACTTATCCAGCCAGATGAATATATATCTCCAGTGATGTTTGTAGCATAATGAGCTTTATCAGCCCGGACCTCCTCAGTTTTATGCAGCCATAGAAGAGCAAACTTGCGGAGATCATCTATATGCATGATGATTACACCCCCGACCTTGTCGCAGGCTTCAGGATGGCGGGTATGGAGTTTTGCAAGCTCATTGTTGCATCCAATCAGGTAGCTACCAAACACATGGTATGAAATTTATAAATGTCATCATACAAACAACTAAAAACAAAATCACATGTAGACAGACAAACATGCATATGCATAAAACATGTACAAGCATACTCAATAGAGAGAATCTAAATTCATTCTTCCATGTCAGAGTCAACGAACCAACAAAATGTATATGTACGGTAAAATATATCTTACTCATAGGGAGTTGAAACTGGGCGGCCACGTGCGGCTTTGAACTCCCATGGTGTAATGGGGCCTCTCATGATCATATCAGCATCAAGAATTACTATGTATTCAGCATCAATGTCTGCATGATTAAGCCAATGCAGGACTGCAGCTGGTTTATTAATTGCTGGATACCTGAAATGGGGGAAACAAAAGCAAGCTTTCAGCCTTTTTTACCCACAAATCATGTAGATCTCGTGACATGGGACATTAAATTGTAGATCCATACTACGCAAGCGACAAAAATAATGAGGTCAAAGTTGTTCAATAGAGTGAATTTAAATAGATTCTCTGAAAAAGGAGATGTTACAGTCTAAATCTTTGATGCAATCCTATAAGCATCTGAATTATGCTCAAATGGTAAGGAGCAGTCAAGCTATACAAGACCTAAAGAAGTCCAGTCATCAATCGAGTGTGCAATAAGACACTCAAGAAGATTAGCTAACAAGGATATAAAAATGCATTTCATACAGTTTATGGGTTACCAGAAGTTATGGTCTCAAGTAATGAGAAGGAAATCGTACTGTCAAGGGTCAAATGCAGTTGGCGTTTTTACAAAGTTTTGTTAATCAGATTGAGTATTAAGATCTTCAATTGGTGAAATAGTTTTGGGATTAACACCTACATAAGCAACTCAAGTTCCTAGTTCCAGAACTATCTATATCAGTCTACCGTAAAACAGTAGTCCCGATGCAAACCAGAAGCCAGAATGCAGAAATGAATCAATCCAACAGCGAGAAGCCAGTATCATATGCATCTTAGATGTCCAAAAATGCTGACATATCAGAAGCGAAAGAAAATATATGTATGAAAAAAGATAAAATAACTTACCAGTCACCTGTTAATGGATGTCGGCTCATGGAAGGGACATAGTGGGTGGGAGCCAAATCATGGCCTCTGTATTGCTTCAAGTCTTCATCAGTACAGCTGAGAAGCCGTGTAATATTTCCAGGCTGGCCACTGAGGTGAAAACTATGAACAAGTCCTACAGTCTGCCAATCAAAGTAAGGGATACATTCTGTGGAGAAAATGGTGTGGATTTTGGGATGTGGCCTTTCATGTTCATCAGGGACTTCCTGCTCCACCACAGCCTCCTCACTCTTCATACCATTAGCAGTTAGAAATTTAGGCCGAGTTAGTTCAGCAAATGTTCGGCTCTTCAAAAAGCTCAAGTATTTTGACCACTTTGGCTTGGGACATCCATTTGCAGCATGTTGTAATGACAGACCCTCATTCAAAGTATTAATACACTCTATACTAAGAAATAGGCCCCGTCTATTATTGGGATCAGATTCCATCAACTTTACCTGCAGAAATGATTTCTCTTAAGTTTCCAGCTTACAAAACAAAATTGAGTGACAATATCTACATGAATTTTATATTTGTGCTTTGGTGCAAATAGTTCGAAAGAAGGCCTTCACAAATCCATTTTCAACAATAAAGGAAACACAGAACATATGTAAGGCAGTGAGTGACAAAAGTGGGTAAAAATTAAACACAAAAAGGTTGTTGAATATATTCTAATCCACACAAAAACTCTTTTTTTGGTTCATATACCTCTCTTGGATAAGGAGGCTCAGGAAAAAGCCGGCCACAGTCATAAACAATATCATCTTCATGGTGATCTAACTTACTGAAAGACCAGTTTCCAACATTGAATCGCAAGCCATAGTGAAGGAGAATGGGCTCAACGCCTTTTCGTGGAATATAGCCAGGGTATAACATTAAATTATCATTAATTTTGTGCCTAAGTCCAACCTGGGGAAACAGGGAACACGATTAATAAATACAAGGAAATAAAAATATTAAGTGCAGCTTAAAAGGAAAAACTTTTTCTTTCAAAGGAGAGAAAAAAAAAACAGCATACTAACGTACTTCTGCTGCACCAAATGAGTACCCATACATCTCACTTATCCATCCTTGCCCATAGATATCACCAGTTAGATTGGTCGCCCAGTGAGCTCTATCTTCCCTTACTTCTTCTGTTTTTGACAACCACATGGGCGCCAATGCTCGAAGATCATCTATATGCATGGCTAAAAGACCCCCAACCTTGTCACAGAGTTCCGGATGCTTTGTGTGCAATTGAGCCAAAATATTATCACATCCTATCAAATACCTGTCCGAGCAATTCATTTCAAAATAAACATCGACATAAATTACAAGTAAAAAACATTAAGAATTGAATATGAAGTATTAACTTTACATGCAATAGACAATGTGTTCCAGCATATCCTAAACAATACAATAATTATGTGATTCACAAACACCCAAAATCTCTGCTCAAGAGCATTATCTAAATGCCATTAAATAATTCCTGCCATGAAATCTAGTAAGGGCCATGTTCTCCAAATTGTTGCACATTCATATAGATAGGCATCACAACTTTACATAATAAGAATGCCAGTGCAGAAAGGTCCTGTTTGGTTAGCCTCTAATGTAGAATATCTGTATTTTCATTAAACCAATAAAATTTCTCCAACTATAATTTCTTCGGACGTCTAACAAAGAGGACATTCAACTGTAGAACAGAATAAATTATATAAAATGAATGCAAGTACCCATAATATGCTGCAACAGGTTTGCCTTTTTCAGCGCCAAGCTCCCACGGAACAATTGGTCCTCGAATAATCATGTCTGCATCTAGAATCACAACCCAATCAACATTTTCTGCATCTTTACTATGTTTAAGCCAATGGACAATTCCAGCAGGTTTGTTAATTGCAGGGTACCTGCAAAACCAAAAAGACTCACTTGTTAATATCCAAAACAAAATACCTTAGGTGAGAAAGGACACTATCAAAATGCAGCCGAAAAAGACCTATTATGAGGATAAATAACAGAACTAAACAATAATAAATAGCAAAGTGAGGGCATGAAAGTTAAGTAGCAAATGTTAAGCATGATTTAATGAAAAGTAATAGGAGAGAAAAACTGAAATATCAAATAGGCAGGCTCTACATCACCAACTATCAATAATCAAATAATATCCCTACATTATAGTCAAGAAAAATCGAGCATGAATTTAATAGTTAATATATGATACCATATGGAGAGAACTGACAAAAGATCAAGCTTAAATGAAAAGCAGTAAAAAAACAATCTAAGATTTCAAATTGGGTGGACTGTTTAGATTTGTGTTAGTATAGCTCCATATGCAGAAACATTGTGATATCCATATAACAACTTGACCTTTCATCACTTTCCCTTTTTTTTGCCCGGCATTTATTGGAAGTATAGACATTATGGCCATAATGTAACAAGACTAAAGCAATGCTTATATTTTGGGAACCATATATCGTATCCAAGTATTTCTAGTAGAGTAATTGTTTACCCATGACAACTATAAATTTGGCTGGCCACTGAAAATTTTCAAGTTATCTTTACAATCAACAGGAAAGCTGACATATGAAAGGATCAAGTTCATGCTCTAGCAAGGTGATACAACACCTATTTCTCTAAAACAAAAGAGAAGCTCGGTTGAGCAGATTAGTATTCACATTTTACTCATGAAGCAATGTATCAGGTAAGGAAAGAGTTTGAAGGTACTCGAACTTTGTTTCCCTTCGGCAAAGAATTTCCATCACTCATCAGTCACTAATCACCCCACTCTTAAGCCAAGGAAAACAACTATACGCCCAATAATTTGCTGAAACTGAAGGGAAATAGACAACATAAGATATATATGGCAGTGTAGAATGTAGATCAAACAAAATCAGATGCATAACTTGATGCATCACATCACTCAACCAAACTCAGTAATTGCAATGCAGCCAATGATGGAGACCCAATATAATGGCAACTATTTAATTTGACTCAGGAACAAACAATCATCCTCAAACCCAAAACCCATAAGCAGAATCAGCAAACAAACCCCATTTTTATAGAGCCAATCCAGAATAATCACTTCAAGACCCAATTTTGACATCAACCCACAAACCAAACAACTGAAACCAACTCAAGGAAAACAAAAAATAAATAAAAAAATCACCAGTCGCCAGTTCTGGGATGTCTGCTCATGGAAGGGACCTCGAGAGTAGGAGCCAAATCCATGCCCCTGTAGCTCTTCTTCTCCTCGTCCGTACAACTGAGGAGTCGGGTAATGGGTCCGGGTTGCCGGGCCTTCCGGAAGCTGTGCATGAGCCCCACCGTCTGCCAGTCGAAGTAGTTTTGGCACTCCACCGAGAACAGCGTGTGGATCCTGTACGGCGCCTCCGCGCTCCGGCCACTTCCGATCCCAAATCCCATCACCACCGCCGCCACCCACGGCAGAACCCATAAATTGCCCATCGTCGAGTTGCTCCCGAATTCAATGCCAGATTTCAAGTGGGTTCTGCATCAGAAGATCTAAACTCTTCATGGCTATGCTGCTGACAAGCCAAGACTCTTTTTTTGTTTATAATATATGTATATGATCTGGAAGATGAAGAGGAGTTGTTGATGACGGAGATTAAAAAAATGAGAAGAAAATGGTGGTTTTATTATGAATTTGAGTTTTTTTTTCTCAGCATCGTGTTCTTCGTTTGCTCCAAATAGGTCTGAATTTGTGTTGTCTGTTTCTTTTTATTTTCCAATTATTGGTACAACTAGGGCTTGCTCTTGTTCTGATTCTAGATTTGTTGGTCTCAAAAACAAGTCTGTGATTGTTTGGGCTAAGAACCACCATTGGAGACAAGAGCATGGCTACTGGAATTTCAAGGAAGAGAGAAAGGGAGAGAAGAGAGAAGGTTGATTTATATTTTTTTTATTTAAAAATATAATTAATTGATTTAAAAACAATTTTTTAGCAATTAATTAATCAAAATTTTATTAATTTACACATCAACAACATTTTTCGCCAGCAATATTTTTCGCCACACCAGCACGTTTTCTGCCAGTTCAGCAATAGTTAGTACACGTGGACATCACTTAACGGTTTTGTTGACGGAATCTAACAGTGGGCACCAAATTGTGTTGAAAATGAAAATTTAGGTACCAAATTGGGTTAAAAATAAAAGTTTGGGTACTAACTCTGGTACAATAAAAGTCTGGGTACTAAATTAAGTTTTACGCCAAACTTTGGGTAAAAAAAAAAACCTTTATCCCCAAAATTATATTAAAGTTAAAGAAGAAATAATTAAATAATATAAAATTCGAATTCCAAGGACTCTGCATAAAATCAAAGTACAGATGACTTTCTGTACTTGTCACCTTTTATAATTGATACTCCTAAACTTTTTGTTGTAACTTCATATTACCTTAAAAAAAAATTCACCTATTCCGTCAATTAACTTTGACAAAAAATTTCAAAAATGTCGACTTTAGGGTAGTCCATTTTGAAAAAATGACGAGTACATGATAGTCTAAAGTTACAAAAGAAAAAAAGTACAAGAAGGGCAAATTTGACATATTCAAAAAATTATGTCAAAGTTAACTTATAGAATGAGTGGAAAATAGTTCAATAAAGTCTAAAATTATGTAAAGAAAAAAAAAAGAAGAGTATCTAATGCAAAATGTGACAAGTACACACTAGTATCGGTAATTTATCCTAAAATCAATTCAATATATTAATTTGTTTATTGCTGGGTGGGGAATGAGTGATGAAAGAGATGGTCATGGGAAATCCATACATATGTATATAATAATTGGTGAGAATGGATATGGTGGTGACAACTCATCATTTTTCTTCCAAAGAAGCAATTTTAGAGCTCCAAGAATATTAATTATTCAATTATGACTTTTGGCTACCCCAATTTCTCTTAACTAATAACTTTTTATCTATAATATTCACTATGACAATTAGTAATGAACATTATATTATTATTATTATTAACTAATAACAATTAGTAATGAACATTATTATTATTACTACTAATAATATTATGATATAATTTCTATTACTCTTCAAGTTATAATAATATTAATAACTTTTACTCTTTATCATTTAATACATTATAAATTTAGTAGTAATATATAAAGTACCTCTTATACATACTTTTTATTATCGTAATTAGTTGTAAAACATATATGAAATACTTCTTAATATATATATCAACCCAAAATTTTCTCATGACAATTATTGAACTTGATCTATCATTATGAATTTATAGAAGAAGAGATCAACTAAATAACAAATATACATTGTAATGCATTAAAATAATCAAATATTTAAACAATGTACATA
>JAYMTF010005209.1:0-11921 GCA_036897485.1 Pelargonium nanum | reverse complement strand
GAATTAATATAATTAATTTGTTTCATCATTTTCATGTTCTTCACTATCATTACTACTAGCACTTCTCTCCATAGTAATATTCGTCTAAAACAATTATATGTTCTACATTATGAGGTGATTGATATTCTTCCATATTAACATCCATCTCTACACCAACTTTAGTAGCATCATTTAGATCTTGAAGTTCAACAAAACTAATCAATAGTGACTAGTGAGAGTAAACTAAATATTGAGTCAAAACCGGTTCATGTTAAGCATATGCATAGAAAACCAGGAACACTGAACACAAATATATCATCCAAAAATTGACATATCATTAAAGCCAATAAATTTGGATTATATAAACCAATAGAAGATAGTAGCAAATTGCTTAGGTAACCATTTCATCAAAGACTAAATGTCAACTAATAATGTCTAGTTTAGAATACTGATTTACTCAAATGCCCACTGGTTCTCCCTTCTAACCTCCTCTTCTTCCTCTGGAGTGAAGTCATTCTTGATGTTGAATTGTTTGCGAATCTCCTCCGGACTTTTCCCTTTGATCATGTCTGCAACTGATTGGCACGTCAAATCCAGCAACCCCTTGATGTTAAGATAGTTCGCAGCCTGAAAACAAACATCAGATACTACATTGGTCACAAATACAAATTACATCTAAAACAAATTCAAATATATTTGGTCCTATCAGTCCCATTGGCTATACACAAATGTTAACAAGGGTATCCACAACACATGGATCATATACATTATTTATTCAGCAAGAATCCAACAATCTGTAACAGACTATGACCAATTGAAGAAAATAACCAAATTGCTCAATACTATAGAACGTGAAAACAAAACCCCTATATTAAAATCTGTAATAAAAACCCTAATTATACAGTATGAAAGTCCTAATTCCAGTTGCAAATTATAACCAGATCAACCAAAGCATTGGAAATCGTGATCAATTAAATAAAATTGTCGTCCAAACGAAAAACCCTAACCCCTAAAACATGATTAGAACACACAACCCTAAACAGCACCACACGAATACAATTAAGGAACCAGAATAAAGAGAAGGAGACAGAGGGCAATTACCAGAATGAGGTCGAAAAGAGTAGCCTGATCGACCTTGACGAACTCAGCGTCCCAAGCCTTGAGTTCATCGGCAGCACACTTGGAGTCCTTGTCGGAGCCGGCGGCGGCCTGGACGTGCTTGCGGCAGTACTCGATGACCTTGGCCAGAATAGGGCCGGTGACGTTCGGCAAGGGGATAGCGGAATCGGCACAACCGTCCTCGATCATATGCTTGATAGTCTGCGACTCCACAGCCACCGTCTCCTCCACTTCGAAGGTCTCCTTGTCGGAGCTCGTGAGCGTGATCTTCTTCTCAGAAGACATTGTTGCAAAAAACCCTAACCCTAGACTTGAAATTCAAATTGAGACCGAAAATTGAAAATTAAGATACCGAGAATTTTTTGTTGTGAGTCTAGGGAGCGAATTGGAGCTCTATTTATAGTGATTATTGAAAATAATAATATTTCTTATTAGATTAGGATTCCACTTTGCACACGGCGTCGTATCTGTGTATTTAGATTGAGAGACTGAAATTACTCGTTTGTCCTTTGGATTTAGGAAAGTTTTGTAACAAATAGATTCACAGAATTATCCAAATTCATTGAGCAATGTTCCTTACAGTTCACATAATTAGACAATAGCTACAACCAGAAACTTACAGACAATACACATTTGTACATGATTGTAGAGAGCCCCTAAAAAGATTGATAAAAATTTCTCTCCAGCATGCATAGTGAGGCTCACTCATGAACAACCCGACTTTGTTTATAGCTTTGAAACTGGTAAACCTGTGCAAGAGAACCCCAACATTGTTTCAGATATGACATTATAGATGTATTGTTGCAGTACTGATGTAAATGTATAGTTACCTAAGGCTTTTCCATTGACAATGCTGGGACTTGCAGCGGGAGGGGGAGCATTCTCGTTGAGGAACGGATCTACCTGATTCGGGTTTGACCAAACTGGATATCCTTTAATCTTTCCCTGTAATATGATAGGATATGTCAGAGAAAACCAGAGGCCAAATCGATTTTCTTGGTAGTTGCATACCAGGACATTGCTTGTATGTGTAGTTGGTAGTTGCATACGTACCAGGACATTGAGGGCAGCCAGTGTTGCCATTCCTTCACGAGTCCACTACAAAACCAGAAGAAGACTAACCATAAGATAAATTGTTTTGAATGTTTACTATTAAAAAAGAGCGGCCAAAAGCTCGAGGCATCCACCATTGTAGTGTCTGCAAGATTTGTTTGTGTATGCAACATTAACCCTGCTTTGGCAAAGAGACTAGAGAGATTGTTTCCTGACTCAAACCCTTGACCTCAATGTCATGAGCTAAGTAGCTAACGACTTTGCCATTTATATATCATTACAAAGGTAAGAATATTTGCATGGATCTAATCTATTTACCTTGGAAGCTGAGGCAATATGAGGTACCACAACAGCATTCTTCATGTCTGCTAGACCAGGTTTCATGTAAGGCTCGTCCTGATACAGCATAAATCACATTTATATGTTATTTTGCTTCAAGATTATGCAACTTTCATGGAGTTAAAGTTGAAGGTAGTGAATGGGGGTTCAATTACCTCAAAGACATCAAGGCCAACTCGAAACATAGGATTCGCTTTCAAATGCTCCACGAGAGCAACTTCATCGATCACAGGTCCCCTACTACAGTTAATAAGGATTGCTTCCTATTGACATAATAGCATCTCATCAAGCAAGATTAATCAAAGAAACAATTTTAACGATCAAATCATGAACTCATCAAGAAGAAACTAAATGTTCATTCAAGTTTCACCTTCTTCATCAATGAGAGGCTTTCTTTGTTGACCAGATGATATGTTGTTTTATCCAAGATCGGATGCAGACTTATCTACAAGAAAGAAAAAAAAAACACCCATGACAATTAAATTTTACTTGAAACCCATTAATAGAGTAAAGACCAGTTAAATTATCAGGAAGACAGATCTTTACCACATCTGCCTCTTGAAGCACCTCGCCCATTGATGCTGCTCTTTTCCAAGTAACAGGTTGTTCTCCATTGGCTTTAAGGAACTGACCATAAGCTGAAATGAGGCAAATAGAAGTATTAGTAAAGGGGAAATTCAAAGTGAACAACTTTAACAGACTGAAGGAGACATGCCTGTGACAAACTTTTCAAGGCGCGTGGCCTGATAAAGATCATAGTAAATTAGGTTCATTTTGAACCCTTCAACCTGTCATAGGAAAAACGACAAGTTAAAGCATAAAGCTATCAAAGTAGATAACAGGTCCATGGACATTATGCAAATTCATCTACAGTCATGACTCATTAGCGTATACCAGTTCAAGAAATCAAATGAAGCTAACTAAGTATGAGTGAAATGGATACATGATTCAGTAACAGACTATACATTACCATCATTCTGGCGTAAGCAGAACCAATACGGCCAGCACCAATGACACCAACAGTCTGTCCTTTAAGCAAGTTTCCCACAAAGCTGCCATTGCAAAAAAAAATTAAGCCTTGTATTGATCTTGTACATAACATTTGAAGCTCATTGTGTTGTGTGTGTGTAATGTGAACAAACAAGCAATGGGAGGAGAGCTGTTGTAATATGGTCTTACAGATGGGGAAGCCATCCTTCATACAAGCCTGCCCTCATGAACTCATCTGCTTCAACTATTCTCCTAGCTGCTGCTAAAGAAAGTGAAGCTGCAAGCTCAGCTGTTGTTTCTGTGAGTACTCCCTTCACCAAATAAACATCAATTTAATATCAGTTTCAATTTTTCGGGGTAAGTTTCGAGTACATGGTAGGTACGTGTAATTATCCACCGATTTTTCCACCACTAAACTATCTAAATTGGTTGACATGTTATTTTTTTAACATGACATGGTGACAATTTGAAACAAAGTGTACAGCTCAACATCACAAGCACCAAAAAGCATCACAAATCCCAGTGACACACTCTCATAGGCATTTTATCAAACAGGTTGCATGCAATCACTGTGCATATAAAAATAAAACCACACCAGAGCACCAACAGAGAAAAAACTTACAGGTGTGTTTCCAACAGCAACGCCATACTTAGTTGCGGCATTAACATCAACATTGTTGTAACCAACAGCCATGTTACTAAAAGCTGTACCTCCAGCTCTGCTCAGTGCAGAGAACAGAGTCTCTCCCCAATCTTCTGTCAGCTAATCAAAAACAAAAACACATACCCACAAACTCTTACAAAAATCCCATTTCCTAAACACCGAAAAAATCTTATTTGTTAACTGTTAAGTACTGAAGCAAATTTACCTGACCGATCACTCCATCGCACTTGTCACCAATCAGAGCAATTATATCTTCCACAGACAAAATCGTCTTCGGAAGTGTGCATATCTGAACAGACCATTCCAGAAATATATCAATTTAACATCAATTTCAAAGTCAATTCAAAGAATCGGTGTCGAAATGAGAAGAACAGTACTTCGACGCGACAATCTTGCTCGATCAAGAGATTGATCCAGCGAGTTCCGGGCATGGGTTTGGTGCTGACGACTCTGTACTTTCCATTCGGGTTCCATACCTCAATGGACACTGGTTTCGCCATGGAAGCTAGCTTGGGGCTGCTTTACAGTACACAAAAAATTATGGAAAACAGAGCAAGTGTTGCAAGAAATTTGAGAAACAGTGAAGCTTTAAATATCAGTTACTCTGTTTTTTAGTGATATGGTGTTGCGCGGTGCATGGTACGAGATAGGCTTTAGGTTCTGGAGCTGTTTGATCGAGGAACTGTTGACTCTGGCTTGTGTTCGCGTGTTGATGATCTATGGTGCAGGTTAATATGGTGTGAGCGGATTAATGATTGGATGTGGTGATGTGTGTGTTTGAGGGTGGAGAAGAGGGTGCATTTTTGTTTAGAGATAATGATGACATGGCGATTTGAAGGGGTGACACGTAAGAGGTTCTCTATCTCTTTTAGAAGTAGCCCCCAATTTATGTGGACAAAATGGTTCAATTGGCATATGGAATTTGGAGCTTATGATAGAATAGTGAAATTCAAAATTATTGGGATAGGTAGAAAGGACAAAAAGCATATGTTGGATTTGGTATGTATTTTATGTATTGTTAACCAAACTATTATAAAGAACTAACTAGTAGCAGCGGAGATGGAAATGAGTTGTAATAAACAGACGATCATGTCATCACTCAAAGTTTAAATAAATATTAAGTAAATTCATAACTTTTTCGATAAATGTTGTAGTTCAGTTGTAAAGGGTCTCCCCTACTAAAGATGAGATATTGGATTCCATGGTTTGGTTGTGCATTTCTATTCTACATCTTCACTCTACTACTTCTGTTCAGTCAAACTTCATTTATAGGATCATTTTTCTTTCCGCTAGTGCTAGGGCTATTATTAGGACACATAGACATTGCCATACCATACAAAAATGGTGAGAGTCTCTTTAGTCCAGCTTCAATCTTAGTTACATATGTTATACAAATCAAGTGCTAGGATTCTTATTAGTATTATTTTTTGTTTGCTTTCTATTGTTATCATTGTTTTGTGCCCAACGTCAATAAAAATAAACTTGAATCAAATTCAACATTTGAATCTGGAAGATCGAAAGTGGAGTACTCCATCCCTATTGCATCTTTTAACCAAATAACTCACACACTCTCTTCTTTAAACAAAATAACCCACCTCATACCGTCAGCAGGGAGATTCAGACCTCAAAATGAATCCAAAACATATAAACCGCTTGACCCAACCTGCCTTGGCTGTTTTTATTTATTTATTATAAGTTAGTTAAATAATGTCTCAAAAATATAATTTTGAAGATGTTAATGGATTGAGATGATCATGACCGTATGGATCAAACTTTAGCCAAAGGCCCAAGCTTTACCTAGAACCGGGCTGGGCTTTTTTGATAGGACTGTCATATAATGGGGGAGTTTAACATTATCTATGTTTAAAAGAAAAAAATCAGACTTAAATCACTTTTTTTTTTACGAAGAGACTTAATCACTTAAATATCAAAACAAATAATTTCGTAATTTTAATACTAGACTTCATCGTCTCTCTCGTTATCCAGGATTAAACTCTCTTTGTTATCCTTAATACTTTTTTTTTATATATATACAAACAAGTAAATTAAAATAGGCATAAATATCAATAAAAAAAAAAGGCATAAATAGGACGAAGTTGTATTAGGTGTCATTACCATAAAACTCTTCAATATTCATTTGTTACAGAACTCATATTAGCACATGAGTTTCAATTTTGGTGTTCATAAGTTGGCGAAAAAGAGAGACGTGGGTGTGCTTGCTTCGTTGTCAATTGTCATGTTAGTGCAAAAATATATTTATTGGTTGAGAGTGGTCAATGAGGGAATATAATATACATGTTTCCATGGTATCAACTTTGGTGGTCAAATTTAAACAAATGGACCTTCAAGAGTCTAAGATCCCAAAGCAACGTATTGTGGAATGATCAAATGATTGCTGAAGTTAACGAAACAAGGTGGATACGTGTAAGTGTGTAACCATCTCTAGACTCTAGATGTGTTGTGTCTCCCATAGTTTCACATGTCATGTCACTTGTTCAAATTTATAGTAGTGGGCTTGTCTCCATTGCCAACTTTACTTTTGTGTTAAGAATATACCAAAACCAAAACAAATGGATTTTGAATACGAAATTTTCCAAATTAGTTGCTGGAGGTTTTACAACTTTGAATATTAATGATAATACTTTTTGTTACATCCTACTAGCTACATTCCCTGTTGAATTTATAAGCACAAAACATCTATATAGATATTGGAAAATTTTGGATTTTTTTCTGCATATGATAAGTTTCTTATGTTGTACGGTATAATTTTCTCACTCTCAATGGAATACCTATTCATTGGTAAGTAATCTTTCACTCTAATAAAACTAGTAATTTTTTTTAATAATGAAGAATCACATTCTATTACATGAATAAATATTGTTGCTATGAAGACTCAAACGCAAGACATTACAACATAAATCGAAGCGTACTATTTGTTTGGTTCGCCGAGCATTAACGAGCTAATTAGAGTTGAACGTTCATAACTTATTCAGGCCAAAAATACATATATTTAGCATTGTGCTGGCTGTGGCCATGAAAATAATTCACCACAAACTATCTATTTAAATTACAAACAAAACTAAAGTAATGATGTATTAATTTACTAGTGTCAATGTATTTTTTTTTTAAAATACTAGTGTCAATGTATTTAAAGTCTATAAGACAAAATATATATATGTAACCAAATTTATTATATATTCAATTTTTTAATATTTCAAAACTCAATAATTGAACTAGTCAAATAATGTGACCAACAAATGAATTCAATTTTTTGTCTTAATTAATTTGAGTTTTCATAAATTTAAATGTATCTCAAAAAATCATTTTCAAATTCAAAAAACAAACTAACTCCATACCAAAAATACAAAAAAATAAAAGAAAAAAATAAAAGAGTTAGGCTTCTCTGAAAAGTACAAGAGAAAATTCAGTTAACTCAAAACTTTATCCTCCACCTCTCCCACTCTCTCTGCAAAAATTTCTGCTCCAACCGCTTCTTCTTTTCCAGCAAAAACGGAGGAGAAGCAATGGAGAGGCTTCTCCAATCTTCGCATCCTGCCCCTTTCAGAATCTTTGTAAAGTCGTCTCCTTTTCTTCCTCAACTCGCCCGGGTCGACTCGTCCAGACTCAGTTTCCCCTCATCTTCACGCCCCGAGTTCCGGCGGCTCAATTCCATTTCCTTCAAACATGAAAACCCATCTCCGACTTCGACCCCGGCCATCAAATTGCCGTCTCTGTCACCTTCCCGAGCTCACTCTGCAAATGAGTCTGTGCCCCAATCGCATTCCCACGAACCTGTCGCTGATGGGGACTCTCAGAAAAAGAAGGTATTGATCTCTGTGAAATTGAATTTATCGAGCTCATTTGATTTGGTCTAGTATTGAAAATATTATCAGGGTTATGGAAAATTTTCTTTGTGGGGCTACAGTGATTTTTGCAGATTTATGTGTTCTGTTTGTTTTTCTTATCTCGAATTTTATGCGGTGAAGATAGGGGAATTTGGGGTTTGATGGTTAATGTGTTTTAGGTTGCTAAGAAAACAGATGTATGGAAAAGAATAGTTTTTTTTTCCTCAAATTTTACTTTTGTTGATTCATGTATGTTAAAGGAAAGATCTTTGTGCCTGAAATTTCTTCTACTGTATTAGTTTTTGCATATCCTGAGTATTTACAGTGTGAAGTGAAACATCTCTTTTGCTGTGTACATAAATGACCATCTCCAATTTCTTGTAATCCTGCAATTCCTAGGGAAGATAAAAGAAACTAACAATAGAAAAGTAGAATAGAAACTGTGCTCCTTTATAAATTTTTAATATGCATTCTATTGGTGGATGTGTATGAGTATGACCATGGCTATTTTGGGAATGAAATGAAAGTTTTTTATAGGTAAATGGTCCACAGTTCTCAAACAAAATGGAAGGATATTGCTAGGAAGATCCTTCTTTGTAAATTTTGCTGTTTTACCTCACCTCATTTTGTTTTAACAACTAAAGCACCTTTTTCAGTTTCTACTGGAGAATGTGGATATGTTGTTTTAGGTAATAGTTGATATAATAATGATAGTGGGCAGGCTGCTTAATGTGACTTTAACACAATCACAATGAAACTTAAATAGAGCCGCAGGCCGGCAGCCTATCATCAACATTGTACAATGTGGTTGTTGTGACCATGTATTACATATCTCACAATCTGAATCTCCTAATACAGATAACTTTGTTATAAATTCTGCGCTGGCATGGCGAAGAGTTGTATATTATGTGATCTCCAACTCCTATCAGTAGCTGTATATTATTTGTTCACTTAGTGATTTGTAAGGTGGAAGCTGTCTTACTTTTTCAATTTCACTGAAACTTGAGCTCATGTTGAGAAGTTTTGTGAACTCATGACTTTATTTGAGAATAAGGATTCAAACCAGTCTTTATGGTCATTATTCAGCTAATGTGTGGCTACAGGGAGATGATTTTATTCTTCTTCTTGCAGTTTTAGACCTCTTTATAGGTCTTTTTTTTCCACACATAGCACCTATTTTGTTCCAAGATCTACTACGCCTTTTATGTTTGTGCTTGGAGTCTCTTCCATTATGGTTTCTATGTATGAAGCTGTTGTGCAGTTTTACTAGTTAGGAAAGAGGGAGAGAGATGGATAGATTGGCGAACATTTTATGATTCATCACATTAGCAAACTTTTTATGATAAAAATAAACCTTGTTTTTTTACTCTTGCTCTTGCTTTCAGCTGGGTGGTTTTCCATGTGAAAATGTATTTAAAAGGAATAGTATGTCGTAGACTCATAAGTTACAGAGTTTTGTTTAGGTATACCACCTCTTCTTCTACATGTTTGTCGCTCAATGAATATGTTTGTGAAATTCGATCAAAATTTATTCAAGAGAGCAAAGTAGGGGTTTTTGAACCTTTTGCTTAGTGTAGTTACAATATTCAGTTTTGACTTGGAAGAAAACAGAGAACGAGCAAATGAAATGAGATCTTTTGCATCTCAGTATAGTTCATTTGGATGGGAACCGAGAACTAATCCTATCAGCCCATGTCAAATTGGTAACTCGAGAAAATGTCCAATCATCATTTGTCAATTATTCCTGGGTAACTTAAGTTCAGTCACATGTTTAGTGAGTCCTATAGTGTAGATGGAAGTTGACATGCCAGTGAGTTCTTGCTTGCTCTATTGTGGATTTATCTTTCAGCGTACGCTTTCGTGCATTGTAGCTCACACAAAATGTTCAAATAAAAGATTAAGAAGCAAACCTGAACTTTCACGCCTTAGTTGAAAATTGCCATAGTACATACAATATCTATTTGCCTAAATATACTTCAATCCAGTGATGTATTGTTATCTAGGGATTAATACCGGGCCAGACCATAAATCTAGTTCGTGTTCGTATGAGCTTTTATTTTGATACTTAAGAACATTTGGGCCGCTTTAATAACGTAGCATCATTTCATTCGGTCAACATGCAGTCATTGTTCTATATATTGAAGTTGTAACTTATGAGTCAAAAAATCATATGATAGTGTTTGCATCTACTTGTTTTCTAGGCAACTGCTGTTGGGACATTGATACTACTCTCTGCTCTGATAATGATAGTGATTGTCCCAACTCTTGCACCTCCAGCTTTTGCAACCTTTCAAACTGCTACAGCTAATACAGGAGGTCCTGGAGCAGCTGCTGTTGGCAAAAGTTTGATCAGAGCGGAGCTATTAAGTAGTGCTTGGACCGGTTTCTTCGCCGGTTGCCTACACACGCTATCAGGACCCGACCACCTTGCTGCTTTAGCTCCATTGTCAATAGGTCGTACTCGAATGGAAAGTGCTGCTGTTGGAGCCCTTTGGGGCTGTGGTCATGATGCGGGCCAAGTTATTTTTGGCTTAATATTTTTATTACTCAAGGATCGACTCCACATTGAAATCATCCGAACATGGGGCACAAGAGTGGTTGGATTTACTCTACTCGTCATTGGTGCCATGGGAATTAAGGAAGCCTCAGAAAAAGTGCCTACTCCATGTGTTGCCGGGGAAGATGGTGACTGTGATGTTAGCGTCTACGATGCGCTTGAAAACCCCACAGTCGTGAAGAAGAAGAAGAAGATTGGTTTTGCCACGTTTGCTACTGGGATTGTCCATGGCCTGCAGCCAGATGCACTGATGATGGTCTTGCCTGCACTCGCCCTGCCTTCCCGCATGGCCGGTGCTGCATATCTAGGTATGTTCTTAGTTGGTACCGTAGTTGCAATGGGAAGTTATACGGTATTTATAGGTTCATGTAGTGAAGCATTGAAAGATAGGGTTCCTAGAATAACCGAAAAGCTCACTTGGGTGTCCTCGCTTATAGCAATTGGACTAGGATTGGCCATTATTTTTAGTCAGTTCTTGGGATATAGCTTGTACTAATCTATCCAAACCTTATGATTACTTTGAAGATTCATGTTTTGCAACCTTTGTTAACACTAGATGAATATCATTAAACAAGACCTTTCGATTTGTTGGCAGCATATTATCTCCGGTGAGAAATCAATCCTTGTTATCTTATTTTTGCTTTCTTTAAAGTTGTAATTGAAATGTAGGAGGAAACCTATTACGGTTTTGAGAACTCTTTGTAATACATTTTCTTTATCCGCTGGAACTCAATTCAGATGGTTTTATGTTTTGCTTTATACTCCTATATTTTATGTTGTCAAATTAATCAGCAAAGCTCGCCTCAGAAAGGATTTCTTAGTCAGAATAACAGTGCCGAACATCCTCCATATAGTAATTTGCTTGCACAGAATCGGGCAGTTCTGAATCAACTTGCTGATCGCCTTTAAATACGTTTTGTTCTTGTATTTGTGTGACTTGCTCAGAATGTTACCATACATGGTTTGCTGTAATGGCAATCCATGACAAGTTTTTGTGGAGGGAATGCAAGTTGTATACTGGTTGTAGGTAGTAAAAATGGTGCAATCAACACATTACATTACAGTAAATGAAAATTAAATGACAAACACAGATGTTGTATATTGATCATGAAATGTTTTTTCAGATTTCAATGTTATATCCACATTACAAGTTTTTTCTTGAGCCTAAAAGCTATAAGACACTACTACTGAGACTTCATTAGAAGCAATTCCGGGTCGGATTTGTTTGGATTCGAGTCGACAAGCCTATAATACAAATCCGGCCTGAAAAGGCTTCAGATTCATTCGAATTTCACTTCGGGTAGAATGTGAAACTGGTATGACCTTACCAACTTAACACCATAAAACCAGCAAAATAGAAGAAGAAACAACAATT
>JAYMTF010005208.1:0-11921 GCA_036897485.1 Pelargonium nanum | reverse complement strand
TTCGCGAAGAGCCTCGGAGAGGTGAAGGTGGAGAGATCAGGTAGCTCTTTGAAACGGTATAGGTTGACCTCCAAGAACGGCACAAGATCATGAGGATTGGTTGTGAGCAATGGATGGTGATCTTGATCAATATACTTGAACCGGTTCACCAATGCAAAAGCCATGGCCTTCAACCAGGTAGTGCCTGACTTGGGAATGGTGGCAAGAATGATGTCCGTATCTTGAGCTTGAAAGTGTTTTTGGCAGCCAAGAACTCCCTGAAGAACCCTAGAAATGCACCAAAATAATCTGTCCCCCCTAGTATTGATGAACCTAAAAGCCTGTCCACCGATCTTTTTCTATTGTTGGGAGAGTTGGGAGCAAGTCTCTACACTCTTCTGTTAGGTCTTGGTCTTGCGAGTAGTCGCAAATTTGAAAAGTCTGGCGAGGGCTTGACATTGCCGAGATAGGTAGCTAGGGTTGTGTGTTGTTGATGATTGGTTTCACATTTTCTCGTGTATTTATATTGTCTTCAACTATTGGGATCGTCATGAATCGGGTTTCCTACTATTCACCGCTTTGTATCTTTCGTGCCAATCGTGTCATGTCAACACGACCTTTAGTTATCTTGTTAAACATGTCGTGCATAATCGTGTTGTGTCAACACGGCCCAATTAGTTATCGTGTTAAACTTGTCGTGTTTGTGTTTTATGTTCATAATCGTTTTGTGTTCGTGTTGGGCTATGCAACACGATTACTAATTGTGTCGTATTCGTGTCAGGTCGTGCAGCACACAAACAGCCTTCAACAGTCAGCACTACACAAACACAGCCCGCACACAAGCACAAATTGTCAGCCCTAATAATACTTTTAGATGTATATAAAATTAAATTAAAGAGTGTTCCTATTTGTATTTAAAAAGTATATATATATATATAAATTTGTTAGTCTGACATATTTATTTTTATATTTTTATATTATTATGCATTAAAATCTGGATTTCGAGAATTTTTTACAATAAAAGAAAAAAAGAAAATCAGCTTACTCTTTGGCAATACAACTGTCAATCCATACAAACAAAATATAAACTCCAAATTTTCAATTCCTTACATAGATGCACCATAAAAAGAGAGAAAGAAAGCACAAAGGAATACAATATTAGAACTACAAGCTCATACTAGAAACTCATGAATAAAAAAAGAGCATAAACAAATCGTCAAACTCACATATAACATCATATATATTTGCATGCACCATCATCACTTTCTCAATTTAAGTCATTAGTTAACCTAAAAAGCTTCAAAATTGGGTGGAGAGCGTGCATTGCAACATAAAAGCTTCAAAATTGGAGCCCTTGGTCTAGTTTTTGTTCTGAAATTTGAAGAAAGAAAGAAGTATAAAATTGAGGACATGAACCCTAAAATATTGGATGGGACTCATATGAAGTTTGGAGAAGATGGGGTCATTTTGGGAATAAAACATTTAATTATTGGTCATGTGATAGTCAATCATTTAACATTGTTTTTTGTATAAATTACGGGATTACACATGGATTCAAAACTTATGTACTCCCAAAACTACGTTTTAAAACTTAAGTACCTTATGTGTTGTGAGAACGTAAAACGGATCTCCATGTGTCATTACCTCTAAATTTATTGACGAAATGTAATAACTGTATGTACCGTATCGTGTATATTCAATATCTTGCAAACATTTTAGAAGGTATGAAAATAAAAAGATGGTTAGATGATATTAAGTAGTGATGTTATTTATTTCACAAACTCATGCTTCTAAACAAGAACGAGTACAAGTGGGTTGAAGTTCAAGACTTCTACATCAATTATTTTGATACAAAAAACATTTGGAATTTAAAATTTAAATCCAGAGTTGTGCATCTTCTGCTCAATAATTTGATCGATACTCTTTTCCATAGCAGGTGTGAGCATTTCTTTCCAGCTTCCAACCTCTCCTTTACGAAAATACACTTGATTAGAATCATCTTTCTTGTTCACGTTCAAATTACTAAGATGATCAAAACTACACAGCTTCAATATTTCATCCACCAAACCGTTAGTATCTTCTTCTGGTGTGAACGGACACTCCAAGAACTCAGCAAGCCTCCTCAAATTATTTGCAGGTTGTTCTTGAATTTCTTCGTATTTCAAGAACAAGATTTTTTGAGGATTCACCAAACTCTCCTTCCAGTATCCTAAAATATGATCACAGTAAGGACCATACCCGCTCACACCTTCGCAAAACCTATCAAATGCTTCTTCAAGCTTGTTGATGCCCAATTCCTTGGACCTCAACTTGTTGGCGAAGTGAAAAAGGGATACAAACACATCTTTAAGGTTTCTACATAGATACACAATCTTGCAAGACGAGTCCTTGACGGATTTTGGGACAGACCCGATGGGTACATGGGTTGCAAAGATTCTTGGGGAGTTGAAGGTGGAAAGATCTGGGATCTCTCTACGATTATAGAGTGTGGTCTCCAAGAAAAGCACAAGATCATGAGGGTTGCTGGTGAGCAATGGATGTTGATGAAGATCAAGAAACCGAGACCTGTTCAACAAGGCGAAGGCTATAGCCTTCAACCAAGTTGTGCCTGATTTCGGACAGGTGACCAAAATGGTGTCCGAATCTTGAGCTTTGAAGTGGTTCTTGCATGCGACAAGTCCTTGGAGGAACCTAGTTGGTATCCAAAAACCCTCGTAGTGATACATGTGCCCAGCTATCCAACTTCTCTCTCTTGGAAGGCTTGAGATCAACTCTTTGCACTCCTCGGTTAGCTCATCTTCTCGCAACTCATCGTTAATTGAAGGACGAGTTGGGATTGACATGGTAGGTTTGTGATTATACAGAAACACAGCTATAGGGACTCCGAATTCGATGCTTTATATATATACTCCTTGAACCATTTTTGCTAATATATAGATAGCTTCATTTTACAAAATCTTTACTGTGGAATTGCAATAATGCAAATATGCAGCTGGTGGCTGAGGTCCATTTCTGAAGAGTGAAGACATTGCATGTGTTTCATGCTTTTCTTTTCTCTACCCCACCTACGTCCAATCTCTGCAGATTTTTCTTTTTTGATAACTTTATCCGTAGCTTCAAAGATTTGGGACTCCATTTGCCATATAACACTCTGGTCTATTTGGCTCTCTAGGAACAGCCTCATTTTTAGTGTGCAATTCGACTCATCATCCACCATACTCGCGCGCATCCAGAACATGACTTTCATCGCTGTGACCGCCAAATACAGAGGAGTTTTGGACTCAAATCGCTATATGTTGTAGTGCAACCCAAACTTGGCTCTCTCATCTTTTTAGTTATGTCATTGCACTTTTATTTTTGTAGATGTATTGCTTGTTCTTTTGGGTGTATGTACCTTGATCCCTTCTAGGGATCTTCTATCAATATATGAGTACTTTTTGCTGATAAAAAAAAACTGTTGGTATATATATTTTATGTTTTTAAGATTTAAATAAGTTTAAACAAATAATAACCTGACATACATAGTACAACACCTTCTCATAAATTTCTGGTGCGGGGCTTCTGATTTGTAAGACAACTATACATTTCGCTCATTTTAATTCGTTTAAGTTATCAGTAAAATATTTGATGTGTCTAACCCATTATTTGACACGCTATTTTTTGTTTACAATATTTGACACATGTAACATCATATATTATAAGGATAAATTGTAGTAACAATAACATAAAATTAGCCGATTTAAAAACAGATTAAACACATGTGAAAGAGTGAATATTTTTTCTTGCAGACATTTAGGTGAGCATAGTTTGTGCATTAAACAAATTAAATAATTCTCTGTAAAAATTAAACTTTGGTGTAGAAAAATACTTTTGTCATTATTATTTTTTCTTTTTGATTCATTATTATTTTTAATGATGTCTAAATGAATTTCATAAAAAAAAAAATCTTGGTTAGTTTGTATTATTATTGTATTGTATAATATCAAGGATTCAATCTCTCATCTTCATCTTTCAAGATCCAAAGACTCAAAATTGATACACTTCGAACTTAAACAAATATACATACAACATTCCAAAGACGGACCACATCTTTATATATTTACTAAATGCAAGTAATGTTTCTAAGTATCTTGGTTAGTTTGTATTATTCTTGTATAATATCAAGGATTCAATCTCTCATCTTCGTCTTTCAGGATCCAAAGACTCAAAGTTTATACACTTCAAACTTAAAGAAATATACATACAACATTCCAAAAACGTGTATGTGTATATATTTACTAAATGCAAGTAATGTTTCTAAGTATAGGTCAATTTGAAATGTCGGACATACTCAAAAAAGAAAAATCTCTAAATCATGAAACCTCGCATCATGTGATAAAACAAGACGGACCACATCTTTTGCGAGTATACAGAACCTATATTGGACTTTAAGGACAAATTATTGACATGTATAGTCAATTCTTAAATTAATGCATGCACTTATAGACAATTTATTAATTTGGACTTTTAGGACAAATTATTGCCGCGGTAGCCAGTGGTTGCTAGAGTTTTCGCTACTTTTTTTTTCGTCTTCTCGTGTGCAAAACATGAATGCACGATTAGCGCATAAAAAACTTAAAACTAATTTTCACTTCAGACGAAAAAAATCACAGAGACCATGTGATATTTACATATGGTACTGCATGCAAAAATATCTATATAAATGTGTCATTGTTGAATTAGATTTTGATTGCAAAATAAATTAATGTTTTAAATAATGACGAGACAAATGTCATTTTGGTTATTAAATTTTATTGCAACTATCTTCTCAATCCTCACATCCATAAACTCATATTAAATCATAATAATTTCATACTAATTGATCCACACACGAAGGTGTGGGTTAAGTGCGCCCACAAATTCAGTTCGATTTAAATTTCCGACTCTGGTGTTCAATGCTGAAATATTTTCTTCAAACCGTACGAAGCCATATCTTGAGAGCATCTAATGAGCAGATCTTTGAGTTGCATTGTCGTACGTGCAAATATAGAGTGACTTATAACGATTAAATATAATTCATTTGATTTTTTGTGTACGTGAGTGAGTTTTGGATTAATCTTCACCTTTATGATTTATTACATATCCCTTCTATGTAATGCACTACATCAACAATAGGAAAATAATTGAATTCGACTCTTACGGCCTTTAAACTCAAATCTAAACCGCTATGTTAAGAATTTTCACATAACTAGGAGCTTTTGTTAGAATATAATATATAAAATATAAATGTGGACTACAACTATAAGTTTAAGTTTTAATTTGAGTTAGTTCTTTAACATGACATTATAGCATGTGTGATCCTATGGCCACAAGTTCGAATTTTGACACCTAAAAATGTATAATTTCTCTATTCTATCTATTATATCTCTTTGGGCTTTCTACATCTCTTCCTTTTATGGGTTTCTTGTTTCCTTTTTTAGGCTTTTTACTATCTTGCTTCGGCCCACCCGTAAAACTATTACGGGAATGTGTTTCTCTATCTTCTCTTATCGGCTTGCCCGCAAAGTTAAAACGGAAATAGAAATCTTCTCCCATCGGCCCACCTACGGAATGTGCTCCTCTATTCTCCCTTATCAGTTTGCTCGCAAAGTTAAAAAATGGAAATGAAATAAAATCTCTATCTATCTCATCGATCTACATACAAATCCATCATGGAATTTGCATGTGAAGGAACATGATGGAGTACAATATTGAACGTATATTGGAACGGATGGTGCATTATCTTATTGAATTCTACCATTCCGATCGATTTTCTTATCTTCTGTGCGGTTCACTTCAATAATCTACCTCTTTCTCTGGTATAAAAAGATACTCTAAGAACTAAGCAAACTTTTTTTATATAAGCATAATTAGATTGTTCTTGAATCTGGTCGCAATTCAAATACAACATATTTTAATGATTTTTCAAGTTCTAGTTCCAAAATAGAAATGAAGAGTTTATATTACTACGAGATGTGACCTTCTAGTTCCTAAATATTTTATTTTTGTTGGGCTTGGATTTGAAAAAGCCCATAAAGCTACTAATTTTAATTTAATTCTCCCTTTTTTCTTAAGTTAGATTTGTTGCGTGTCTATGCATTTTAATAAACTATGTAATGAATTAGTGATTTACAAGTAACAACAATTCAATTCAATGAAAATAATTATGTTTAAATTTAATAATATTTTATTTAATTTAAACCTCAATGACCAGTTGGCCTAATGGTAGTCAATATAATTTGCTCCCTACTTAATTAGTTACTTGAGTTCAAATCGTGGGGTTAGAACCCAATGAATTTTTTCTTGAACTCATTTGAGTAATGAGGAGTACTTGATTGTTCAATGAAAAGAGTGGCAAATTTTCTTAATATTGGAATCGGTCTATTCGATATGGTCCGGTCCATGATCTGAATATGACCGGTTTGGTCTTTAGTTCAATCATTATGAAAATTTCAGTCCTGGTCCATGTTGGTTCGGTCTAATTATTGCCATTTATTAATTAATAACTATAACTATTTAAAAATATATATTAATTGAAAAGACTTTTATTTAATTTTATATTTTTATTAATGAGATGTATAATATAATATATTAATGACGTAAAAGTTATTTACATGGATGATACTTCAAATACTTGCTAACGATGGATAAATATGACCGGTCTGGTCTTTAGTCAATATAATTTGTTTGGATGTGATTTTTCATCTATTATACTATACAGTACTGATAATAGTGATATATATATGGGCTAACTAGTTTTAACATATTACATATAAACTTTTTTTTTTTAACATTATTACATATAAACTTAATATATCATTATTCACGAAGATTATTAATGTCAATGATAATATAATTTAATATCATAGCAATCGATTCACGAGGAAGAAAATCATTTGTGAGTGATAATAGAAGATGATTAGAATAAGTAGTACACTTAAATTTATTGGATTGGCATGTTGTCACAATATTATAATTAAACTTTGGATAATGCAAAAGGTTACCACGTTGACTCATGGCTGTCATCTTGGTATATGACTTTAGAGCTATATATCCTTGTTTTTTGAGTCACTTGCAAGTTATTACACTCCGAATTGAAAAAAAAAGTACCAACATTCTTTAAAAAAACTTACTGTCTCGAATTCTCGATAACTTGAAAGAATTGACATAAAATGATGTTTTAATGTGTGGGATGTTATATAGTTGAAAACTCATGATCACATCATGGAAGAAAAATGTATAATGTTATTTCTAATTGTTGAATGACATGGGTTAGGCTTGTTCATGTTCTTCATTGTATGGAGGAAGCTGATGATTGAGGAGACATGCAGTACAAAAATTCTTAAATTCTTATAAATTGTTGTGAATTAATACACATAAAGTTGAGCTTAGAAACAATAGCTATTGGGCTGACATTGGTAAAAATCTAATAATAATATTAAAAACTTAGGGTTTTATGTTTTCGGCGATAACTTTTCCATCGCACATAGCTGTGTTTCTGTACAAACCTCTTTCCGTTGTGCACTTGGAGTTTCGTGACAACGCATTTGGTGTCAACAGTTACTAATTTTCAGTGACAAAAGATAAGTTTGAGTGATAGAATGTGATGTGGAAAATGAAATTTCTTGTAGTCAGGATCCGTGTAGCTTGTGAGCTGCGACTGCTGCTTGTTGTAAGTTCTCTAACCGAATAAATGATCAAAACTTTCTGCCACTTTTGTTGAAGAGTATATTTTGTTGGAAATGGAATTTTTTATGTATGCTAGAAACTTAAAATGACTAGCAGAAAAGTTTATAAAATGCCAACGATGGTAGAAAAAAAATGACAATTCATGTGTCATTTAAGTTTATAAAAAGGAAATAACAATTTTATTAAGATCGAATGTGAATTAAGACTTCATTAGGGTATAGATTTGATATGGGACGAAACAACCAAATTTAAGTAACTTGGTTCACATATCTTGAACATTTAGAAACTATCAACTACCCTTTAGTTGGTTAAAATCTTAACATAACGGTGTAATAATAAAACCGACTCTTATTCTCTTCAAATGTATCAGACGAGTAGCAGTTCTACACAAAATTTATTGACTCATAATGAAAAAACAACTTCTAATAAAAAAAGATAAAACAAAACTTCAAACAATATAAGACATACCCGCAACCTCCACTAATTAGGAATTCATAACAAAAGAACATGACAATGCATGATCAATATATTTACTATAGTAAACACACTAACATACAGTGATTATGAAGATGCTAACGAAGTGTCTAGAAAGTCAATATTAACTATGAAACTGATATTACAATAAGGCTAATTATGTCAGATATGATAAAGGTTTATACTCAATAGTAAATAATATGTATACAAAGAATTGAGACACCGGCAATAAAAAAGAACGAAAGTGACTTAAAAAAAGTCGTTGATGTATAATTAGAGAAGAAAAAAAAAAACAGGATAGAATTTCAAGTTTTGTTTTATAAACCAATGAATTTTCTCACAACCCTTAACACATGTTTTTTTTATTGTTTGAAACTGAGATAAGTAGATAACACGTTTTTTTGTTTGAAACTGAGATAACACATGGTTTGCATAATGAAGTTTTCCAATTTCTTCGAACCTCTCTGTCTTTCTCTAAACTCACAATCACAATGAGGTGGCCTAATTTTTTTTAAAAATTATCTCTAAAATATCTTCTACGTCTCTTTGTAGAGAAACCGATCGATGATGCTGTATGGTCACTCTATAAATATACATGTCATGACATTGTGAAGAAAGCAAGAGCTAGCCACCACCCCAACACAAACTCCGGCCACCATGACAGCCACTCCTCCTCCTCCATCTCTACCAAATTACGTGCAATATCAAGAATTGCTCTCAACCCTTCCAAAAGAGAGAGGATGGGTTTTCAGTGATATATACGAGTACGAGGGTTTTTGGCTTCCACCTGATCACCTCCGAGGTCTTGTTTCATGCCAAAACCACTTCCGAGCTCAAGATGGTGACATCATTTTGGTCACCAATCCAAAATCAGGAACCACTTGGTTGAAGGCCATGGCCTACACTTTGCTGACCAGGTCTCAGTTTCTTGATGATCAAAACCATCCATTGCTCACAACCAACCCTAATGATCTTGTGCCATTCTTGGAGAGTGAATTGTATCATGGTAGAGAGCTTCCAGATCTCTCCACCTTAACCTCTCCGAGGGTTTTTGCAACTCATGCAGCGGTCGGGTCGCTGCCAAGATCTGTGAAAACCTCTTCTTGCAAGGTTGTGTACTTGTGCAGGAACCCTAAGGATGTTTTTGTTTCCTTTTGGTACTTCTCTAATAGTTTGCGACCCATAGAATGGTGCTCCAACAACCTTAAAGAGGATTTTGACAGGTTTTGCAGCGGCGTGAGCGAGTTCGGTCCTTTCTGGGATCATGTCTTGGGGTACTGGAACGAGAGTTTGAAAAATCCTCACAAGGTATTGTTCTTGAAATATGAAGAACTTTTGGAACAACCTACGGTACAGTTGAAGAGGCTTGCTGAGTTCTTGGGATGCCCGTTTTCGTCCGAGGAAGAGAGCAAATGTCGTTTTGTGGATGAAGGTGATAATTTGAGTGACTTGAAAATGGACGGAACGTGTAAAGTTCTCCGATCTTATTTACAAAAAGGTAAAGACGTTGGAGGGTGGAGAAATGTCTTGACGCCCGAGATGATAAAGAGAATTGATCATATAACCGAGCAGAAGATGCATGAGTTTGGCTTCAAGTTTTAGAATTTCAAGTTGTGAACGTATGCTTATAAAATCAATTAATAATTATTTGAATTTCTTGTATTTCAAACCTCATGGTTGCTTCTGTTTACAAGCATGAGAGTATGTGATCTGTTTTGTGCAACTAAGTGTATTTAATTGTGAATTTAATTTATTGTTGATTCAGCTAATTGGGTGTGTTATGAATTTTAATTTTGAGATTTTTTCGAACTTTTCTTCTAGTAACCTAAAACAGTTTATAAAGTGCACGCACAAACATGAATAGACATGTAAAACTAAAATTTGTCTAATTTAAGGTTCACAAATTTTAAATAAATAAAAAAAACAAAGAAAGAAAGTGCTATAGAGGCTGAATCATAAAAATGCAGTTCATAAATGGAGAAATTTTATAATACTTCAATATTTTTATGTGATAATGTAATAGTTACAACAATTATAATAAATTTTCATCAATTTGAAATATTTGAACGCAATTTATAACATTTATTTTTAAATGTTATATTATATGAAACTTATTTATATAGACGTATACGCAAACAAAATCATTACCCTACTAATGATGTGTCAATCAAACATGTAATAAATTATTAAAATTAATATCACATGCAAATGTTGTCTAATGACTAATATGCACATGTAGATGTATATAATTGAACATGTAGTGATTTGAAAGTTCAAAATTCAAAACATCATGTGATCACAAAGAACAATCATACGCATGATTTTATTTTAATTGTAAACATGCATTTGGCATATTGTAAGAATAAAGGCATAGACATTTATAGCATACAGTGGTCAGTTCATGAACAGCCAGGCTCCTCCCCAACCCCAACCTTGGGTGGTAGTAATTGCAACCAAACTCAAGTGCATCTCGTGAGCTTTTGCACTGTATCCCAATCAATTGCAGACCAACCTCCCTCCCAACACATTCCCTCCCCATTACCACTCCTTTGCATGGCTCGCAGCTGTCAATTTTTCACTATTGCATGGTTCTTTCATATTTTTCACTATCGAATTCTATTTGGTCCATGAAATTTTTAAACATAAAATAGTATATGAATTTTTAAAAGACATGTTGGGCCAAGTGGTTAAAACACTTTGAATTCCCTCTGAGATCTCTAGTTCGAGCCTCATTGTCGATCGACGACTTTCTTTTGAAAAGTGAGAAACATTGTTACTTCGAGTATGATGTCCCGTCACTGATAATAAAAAAAAACAGCAGGTGGGTGTCCAAGTCCATGCTCTCTATCATTTAAATATATTCATGACAAGTGCATAGAATAGTGCTTAGGTGTCAGCATGAAGATACATTTAACTAATAATTACATACTAGAAAAAAATAAAATTAGTTCAATTTTAATTGGTTGAGATCCAATTATGTGATTGAGATAATATCACATTATAAATTAACAATCATATATATACTTATACATTTGGGATGTCCATATTCATTTACTTAATTTGTTTCTTGATTCAACCTCAACCACTATGAAATTGATTAAAATAGATCATTCCTCTCCTGCATAATATATAAATATATATATACACACACACTTGTGCATATTACAATATATCGAACTCATGTTTCATGAATATATAATAAATTGCAATTCGGTTGATGTAAATAACCATCTCAACTAAAAGCTTAACCATTTTATGTAGCAAAATGTCTTTACATTTTTTTAATGTGGGACAATACCCATTTCAACACTCATCCTCACATGCAAGTCTCACATTATTTTTATCAGTGAGCTCGACACGTGCACAATCGGAAACCTTTTAAATTGAATTTTTCTTTCACACGAGAGCCGCATAATTGCCCACTTCAACAGTTGATGAATATATTAAAATATGCTAAATCATGTTTCATGAACATATATTAAACTGTTGTTCGATTGTATGGAAACTGACTACTAGTGTCATTGTGCTTCACGAGTTAGTGAATAATATATAATATATAATATATAATATATAAAAGAGTACATATGCAGAAAGTTAAGTGGTTGAGATGTGAATAAAACAGGAATGTTGTCATCTGGTACTCTTTTTGCATATGCACTCTTTTTTATATTATTATCCACTAACTCGTGAATCACAATGACTAGGGGTGGTCGGCGGTCGGTTTGGTCGGTTTTTTTCTAATTTTCAAACCAAACCACTAT
>JAYMTF010005207.1:0-11925 GCA_036897485.1 Pelargonium nanum | reverse complement strand
GACGGAATTTTGCTGATCAGTGACGGAATTTTCCGTCACTGATAAGCAAAATTCCTGTAGTGATTAGTCTCTGCGACTTCAGTTATAATATAGTTTCCAAAGTACTGACAAACAAATTGAAGCTAGCCAAAAGCAGTCTTATCTTCCTTTCCCATAATGATTTCATCCTTAATTAGAAGGTGAATTCAGGACAACATCATCATAACAAATGAAATCATCCACACAATCAAAAGAACTAAGAAAGGTAAAACTTTTAGAGCTTGCCTCAAAATGGACATTTCGAAAACTTATGTTAAAATCAAATATGATTACCTTCTTGAAATTATTAAAGCTCAAGGGTTCTTAGAGAAATGAAAGAATATTATCTATCACTGCATTTTAACAATAAGCTTCTCAGTTCTTGTCAATGGCAAAGAATTTGCATGTGTTTTAGTTTTTTACTTAACATGTTTGCAAAATGACTCGCGAATCGATCATATACTATCATGTGTAACAACCATGAACGGGGCAAGTGGCTTAAGGCGCTCACATCTATTGAGGTCTCAAGTTCGAGCCTCGGTTGTTACACTTGCTTATCAAAATAAAAATTGGTTGTGGGCCAAATGATTTCGTCTCTCATGAACGGACACTTTTTTTTTTTTTTTTTTACTTTAACATGTAATTAGGGTTTAACATGGTTGACCCCTTGGACTCCACTATTTTTTTGAATTAAACCCACATTATCGGTTGTAACAAGTTTTGATGTGCCACGTCAACCTAGGGTGACATGTCATCATCTTGCCACCGAAGATGACTCCAGTTGTGATAAATGAAATGATGGGGTTTCATTTTTTGAGGCAATCACGCTTAAAACGACGCCATTTTGGCGTTCATGCCTCAAAAAATAAAAATAAAATTGAGACGTTGTCGTTCTATGTACCACAAACTGAGTCTGACATTTATTACTGATGTGGTCTAAAAATTTAAATAACATGCTGACGTGTCACATCAAAATAAACTATACCTAGTAACATGGGTTTAACTAAAAAGATAATTGAAAACCAAGGGCTCAAGCAAGACTAAAACATAATTAGAGGCTAAAGAAAAAAAAAAAAAAAAAAAAAACCAAGGTGCCCATCATATCTCTCATCAATTGTAAGCTCAAAATCTTCAACTGCAGCTATTATTAGTCAAAACTGTCAGTATATTTTTGTTTGGTTTCACTCCGTAATCACTGAAATTATTGAACGAATGCATTTTTTATTGTTATTGTTTGCTGATTTATCATGATTTCACCTGCACACTTAGAATTAGAAAATGGTGTTTGTCAATTCAATTGTTTCCGTCAAAATGCCCATATTTCTTGTTAAATTAAACTCTCCTCCTGATAAGATTTTGCTGGTAAATGAAGAGCATATGGTCAATTCGTGTATGAAGTTTCCAAATCGATGTTATTTAAACTACTTTTCAAGTTTACGGCAATGCCGATAAGTAGCAACTTGATCTACATACTACTCCAGTACTAAAACAATTGTCCACTTCCATTTTTTGTCTAGATTAATGATGAATTAGGTTTTCCCTATTTTATCCCGTGCGCTGTCATTGTAAAAAAACTAAAGGAGTTCTAATCAATTTATCTTTAAATTTTTTTTTGTTATGCATAGTGGACACTTATTTTGGGACTGAGAGAGTAATTAAACAGTGTGTGTTATGGTTGCATAAGTAGCTAGCTGAATCGATCCTATATTATCACGTGAAGTTTGGCTTGTGAATATAGATTAATTGGTAGTTGATGCATGCTAGCTTTGTGGTGTTTTGAATACTTTCACTTATGCATTTGAAGTAGAATATTTTGTTGATACATTGTAATATGTCGTATAATTAATGAAAATTGTTGTTGAAAATTAACCATGCATCATCCTCAACTCAGATGGCAAGTTCTTCATCAGAGGTTAAGGACATTTTGTTCATCATCTACGGGCGACAATATTCCTATGTTATTAATGCAGTTGATAAGAATGGAATTAGAATGTCTCAATTCAAACTCTCTTTTGGAATTAGAATGGACCCTTTGCCTTTTTTGGGAAATGATGTTTCAAAGTTTGATGGTGGCAGATGTCAGTATTATGCATTTACCCGACATTGCCAAACTGGAGATTATGTGAACGGACTGTATGTGTTCGATGACTTGATGAGAGACTCTAATCAAGAATTGAAGATTCGACCGGCGCCTTCCGAGGTTGTTGTCTGTCAGGAGCGCGCATTGGCGATTGTTGGCGAGATAGTTTTTGTGGTGAGATGCGGATTTGCCAAACAACCAAAGTCCGATAGGGGAGCAAATCACACAATGACGGTGGACCGTTTTGAGGTGTCCAAGAAGTTTGGTGGACAAGAAGGCGACGATGAGTATGTAGCTCTCAATGCGAAAGACATTTCGTTTATGATTGAAAAAAATGTCACCTGGCTCCCTGATGTTTTCATTTACCGTGTCCCTCTGTCTTTGCGTGTGGATTCATAGTTTCTTACTGAAATTTGTGGATTCTGAGTATAAATTTGGTTTGGATAGTGTAACAAGTAACCATATATTGTGCTCTTTCATTTTCTGAACTAGTTTATAGCTTCAATCATTTTGCTTATTGGTTGTGTATTCTGGATTTTCTTTTAGCTTGTCATCAAATGTGAATTTAGTAATATATGCATGCATCAAATACTTACTCTAGTATAAATATTTGCACTGATGTGTATGTGGAAGGGACTCTGAAGGTGACAGACATGGAAATCAGGATGGGGACAGTCGAGCTCCTGGTTCCGGGAGGTTCGGGCTTGTGATCCATACACGAGAGGGCGTATGTGAAACTTTCAAGCCTCTTTCATTCAATGTTGTGTCCTTTTTTAAGTATAGACAAGCGATACTTTTATTAAGAACTCGAAAGGGAGAATAAAAGTACAAAAAGTAAGTCAATCAAACTACGGTCGTAATGGAATCGCGACACCAAGAATCAAAAGAGAAACTATTGGTGGGCACACCAACAATACAATGTAAAATGGAAAAGCATAAACTTTTAACTCGCAACGTATCCTCCACCGATGGATATTTGTCATCTAACACCAAAGCGTTTTCTCATTACTGACCCTGGTCAGATACTTCACTAAACCCTACCATTTTCTCTGTTTTTACTGTATTATCATTGATGATTTTACCTGAAAGCCCATGAAGATACAGCACATTATTTGTAGCTTTGAACCTGTTTATTGTGATGTGCATGCCCTTATTAGGCTCCAAAATAAAGCGGGGCTCGGGCCCACCAAAAATTCCCGAAGAGGACTCAAAATGACCGTATCGCCAAGAGGAACATATAATGGATATTAAAAATATACATAGAAAATGCAGATGGAGGTAACACAACAATTTTACATACTATTTGACTCGGAATAAAGTAATATCCATGACTATAATTCAATAATAAATTGGTAAACACAAACATATCACTATTGAATGTTCACTGATTGTGCATCATTTGTTCCAACAAAAAAAAAGTTTGTGAACAAATCATTACTCGCATAGAAAGAAAAGGGCAGTTACTTCTCTTGCTCCCACCCTCCAAGTCTACTCCCTGGGTCATAGTTTGTGAACAGCCGAAACTCATTTCCGAGTTTGCTGGAGTGTTGAGGCCTAAAACCGCATGGATGCATATCCAAAAGCTCCGCAGCCCTGTCCCTTTGCACATCCCCTATGTATCATCAAACAAAATACAACCTGTTAGCTTTGTTAGAATGCGGTAGCCATACCTGTGAGGTCATCAACTTAAGATACTAGTAGACATGTCCTATGTTTGATTCCATCGTATATATCTATTTAACCATTATTTCCTGTGCATCATACTCTAATTAATAAAGCTCGCAAGCATAGTAATCTAGCAAAGTTTTGCTATTTAGTAAAAAAAGCGAGCACAGTAATTGATAGTGTAAGGAAGGTGAAAGGGAGGGTAGTCAATGTCTACCTGTTAAAAGAAGTGCGTATGACTCTCCTTGTTTGGCGAGAAAAGATATTGTTTGAGTAACTTTCTCCAAACACTCCTTACTCTGGCATAAAAAAAAGGGTTCAATAAGACCACACACAAGTCCAACATATTTCAATTACACAAGTTATAAATACTGCAACTTAGAACTTAACAAATAAAATACGATAATATATAACATGAAAGTGAGAAAACAGAAATGTTGATATGAGAACATACAGACTACCCATCGTTAGGGGAAAGGGGAGAAAGGGCTGATGGAGCTATGAAAACAGAAAGGTGTACCATAGTCCCTAAGACAGTGGATGATAAACAAAATATCTGATATGCTTGGACGGATGAGTGAAAAGGTAGCATGCCATGGAGTGAGGCAGTGAGCACCTTAAATATCAAGTTACAAAAACACCATTAAGGTGTTGCTAATAAACTGCAGGACATTTCAACCACAAAACAGTCGATTGGGTAACAGCAAGACTCTATTATCAGGAAGTAGTGCTGGAGCAACCTACAAATAACTCAGACTACAACTCCTCGACTATCACTAGCGGCCTATCACATATCAGAATTTAGCTGACTAATGCATGGATGTTGGAAAGAATTTAAAACAGAAACTGTAGATAACAGAAATGACTCGTTTAGGAATGCAAAGTTACTCCGATCATCTGCAGCAGCACAGCACGAACTACGGATATTGCAAATTATAGAGAATCTGGAAGAGACGACTACTTAACGTGCTTTCAAATTGTCATTTTACATCAAAACTACAACAAATTCTCAAGGGTTCATTTCGATGCACCCAACTCCACATGTCCTAAGCATTCTTCCATCAATTAATCTCCCACCTCTAATACTAATATGGAAAACTAAAATCCTCATCGTCTTATGCACCAACCAAATCCAAATACATATCAACTAGGGAGATTCAGTTTACGAACTGTGCAGTATAATAGAAATTAGCAAAATCTAAACTCATAACAATCACAAATTACCAATAATATCTCACCAGATAAGGAGGATCAGCAACAACAACTTGGAAAGCATGCTTCAGCTCTGATGGCAGCTCCTCTGGCTGATTGTAATCATAAAATGTGAAATCATTCCCGTATTGCTCAAACCGTTTGTCATACTCCAGAAGTTGCGCAGACACATTGGGACCAATTCTCTGTGAATTCACAAAAACTCAGTAAATTTCAAGAAGCCCTAAGCAAATTACAGGAAAACAAATGATACCTTGAGATAAGCGTAGAGGGTGGGGCAGGAGATGCAAGCGACGCGAGCATCGGAGTCGGCGCAGAGGGCGAGGACCTCTCCGGCGACAGTCTCTGCGGTTTCGCGGTCGTACCAGAACTGGCTCAGATTCCAGTTTTCGGACACTAAAGAGACCTCCGGTTCTTCACCGCTTTCTACGGTTGCGTCGAGGGCGGCGTGGCTCTGTTCGGCGATGAACTCTTGGAGGGCGGCGAGGGCGTGGGAGCTGAGCACCGGCAGGTCGTCGTCGTCATCTTCGTCGGCGACGGAGGAAGGATCTAGGTGTTTTGGTTCTTCAAGCTCCATTTTCTTCTCTGTTCTGATAGTGAAGCAGAGACTGAAGAGGTTTGTTTTTGCTGGCGGCTGGGTGTCGAGAGATTTTGGAAATTGGGTTTGGAGCTTTCGGTTTCTGGGTATCTATTAACTTCTGAACCGGGTAAAAAGATGGAACATCCGGACATTTTGCTTAAAAAATAAATCGGCACCATAAAATATTCGGGTTTATTCGGCACTACACAAGAGGCAACGTTCTCGGTCTTTTGTCTGTCATCTTAGACCAAGTTTTGATTTTTGGTGCATCGATCTCTTTCTGTTTTGTGTTGTTCGTTTTCCTTTCTTCGGGTTTTGTACTTTTACTTTAACGAAAGTATCGTTCGCTGATAAAAAAAAACATCAAACCAATCTTAGGTTGCCGAAAGAGAGTGATTCTTGGTCCTCAAAATAAATCTTAGGTTAAAGAAATTAACATCAAACCAATCAAATGTGCCCATCATTTCGAGAAACTTTTTGATGATCCATAAAACAATCACAAGTTGAAAGAATATTTGATAATCTAAAAGGATTCATATGCTCATATCCTTTTTGTTCTAATTAATTCAAAAAAATTCCAGCACTATGTTGAATGTAAAAACTAAAGAATGCAAAACTCTCTTGGAGCAACAAGATCCCTCACAAACAATCAACGGTTAGCTTTTGCAACTCTCTCAATCTCATCCTTCTTCTTGATGGCATAGCTGGATATGGTAAGACATGACAATCATTAGTGATGCATAATGATTCACAAATCAGTGTATAAGAAGAGCAACTGAAAAATCTAACGTCCATGTACCTGTTTGACGAACCCTTTGCAGCATTGATGAGTTCATCAGCCAAGCATTCAGCGATGGAGAAATATCCACTGCCTGACGCCTAACAACTCCAGCAGAACCAATACGAGTTGCATCTTCACGAGGTCCACTGTGGCACCCAAGAAATTTAAACAAAATTACACAAGTAAAAAAGACACAACTTCTCAAAATGCAAAATTATATGGGCATAATGCAATAGGTTACCAGTATGGATAAAGTATGATAAATTTCAAAAATGGATTACATATAAGGGTTTAGGTTTCCACTACTAAAAAATCAACCTTGTTCGTAGGGACTTTATCACTCACTTCAAAAAACTAGATTGCTGAAAGTTTGTACACAAACAATAAATGGGTATTTGATCTCCTACAGCAGAAAAAACCGGTGTTAATTCATCTCGAGTACAGCATACCTGTTAATCACAGCATCAACAATGACTTGAATTGGGTTCTGATCAGTCAATAGATGAATAATTTCCATAGTATGTTTTATGATACGAGCAGCCATAAGCTTCTTCCCGTTATTTCTTCCATGCATCATCAGAGAGTTGGTCAGTCTCTCCACAATCGGGCACTGAGCTTTCCTAAAACGTTTGACTGAGTACCTTCCTGCGGTATGCGGGACATATTTGGCTGCTTGGCCAATGTAATCACCCAAGGACATATCAGGAACCTGCAAATATTTTTTCCATTTGTCAGCAGGCTCAAAAGCTGATCATTGACTAGTAATTTAGTAATTCATTGGTCAGCAGACATGGAAACCTTAAAAAAAAAATCAAGATCTAAACAGTTCAAAGGGAAATTAATTAAATCAATAGGGTACATTTACATAGTATGGATGCATATACTGATAGCCAACAGTTCATTAAAAACAGCCATGGTTGTAGAAATCATGCAAATTTTATTGTTTGAACCTTGGTTTGATCCAATCTAGCCCAAACATAATACTAACCCAAGGGCAAGCCATTAGTTGAATGCAACTGTGTGCAAAGATTCATGATTAAGATGATTCGAACTGTCTGAATTGTGATTCTTAACAGTTTAACAATGCATAGATGATACTTTGTTATGGATCTTGAAACCCAAATAAGATATGGAGTGACCCAAGATGGCTTCATCAATTTCAAACCATTAGTTCCTCATTGTTTCAAGAGTTATTACAATTAGACTTAACAAGTCCACATGTTTTAATTAATTATTTAAACTACGACATATATCTTTTCTTTAAACAGCTTCACAAACCATGAGATTCACATAATGCCTCTAATGATTCATGAATCATGGTATGAATCTTGATTCGAAAACAATTAAAACATCACGAAGAGATCTAACCAACAAATGCCCGATACAACCATAGATATGGAACCAGACCTTGTAAGTGATCAAGCTATTAAAATTCGAATGAATAACTTATAGAAAAAAAAAAAAAACATATTTGAATGATACATCACAAAAGCTTTACCATTACCAACATATGCTTAAGACATAACACATAGATCAGCCTGTCTTCAAAACAAGCAAAAGCACTAGCCAGCCTTTTAATAAACTAATTTCAAAACCATCTAGTAAACTTCCAACAGGGCCACAAATGTGCACAAAACATCATAATTACATAACAAAAAATCCCCAATTAAGCATTACATCAATGAGACTAAGAAAGGATTCAACTTCTTAACAACCAAAATATCAAACAATCACCCAAATCATATCATAAGACACAATGCTGCTATCCAAAGCTCAATTCTCATTTCCTTGACCATTCAGATTTCAGTTTCTCATTTTCTTCAAAGCAACCTAGAATGCCCACTTCTACAACCAACTCACAATCACTAAATATACATAAATCGTAATGTGGGTGATAAGAGAGAGAATCTATACCTGAACATCGTCAAAGCTCCATTTGTTGTAGAGTTTCACGTCGTGGTGAGGAAGCTTCGGCTCCGCCGCAACCACATGATGCTGCGCCGCCAAAACTTCCACCTCCGCCATGACTGCAGACACACGTGCAAACAGAGTGAGCTACGGAGCGAATTTGGATGGGAAATGCATAGAGAATTTGTAGGTAGAAACGAACCTGTTTGCGTCCAGATGGGAAGTGACGGAGTAGATTTTGGAGGCAGCAAACCCAGAAACACTTGGATTGGACGCTACATTTGAGTTTATGTACTTAAGGTCTGGGGTTTGGCTTTGCCGCTATTGGTAAGTGCACAATCATTGGCCATGGTTAACATTTTTAAATTAACCACTCAACCAGGTACAACATGTTACAATAGTCATATCATCGTTTTTGTACAAGCTACGTGAACCACATTGTTGATGTGTATTGATAACATGTACAGTAATGACGACATGACATATTGTGACCCAAAGCTGATAATTTAGACTTGAACCCGATGAGTGCCTGACACCCAACCCTACTTTTACCCAACCTGAAGTTAGTCTATTTGAAAAAAAAAAACCCGCAAAAAACATTGTATTTATGCCTAAAACTCAAAACTCGACCTTAACCCAAAAACCCTATAAAGTCGAGTTAGAGTTGAACAACCCCAACTCGACCCAAGCCCAAAATTGTAAGTTCTATTATAGTTGGTCAAGTGGGTTAAATTAAAAAATATATATATTAACAAGAATTAAAATTATGCACAATCAGGAGCTAAACCAAGAAATATGTTGGTACATGAAGACCAAACCATTTAACCTTTCCAAATGGAGAATAGTATAAAATACATGTATAAATAGATACAAATGCTAATTTTTGTTGTATAATAAAGTTCGTCTCCAAACCATTTAACAAGACTATGCATGCCCCGAGATTAATTCTGAATCTTAACACGTGCTCATTGCAATGTATGAATATGATCCATTCAACACATTAATGAAAAATATTTTCTAGGGTCGCCTCAATGAAGAAGGTAGACAGGCCTCAATTGTTAAAATGATTATCCAACTAGGCCTAAAACACTTTCATTTGTCAAATTTAGATTAACCTTTGCTCATCACCACGTAACACACTAAAACTGATATCGCGATAAGAACACTTGTGGGTAAACTGGCCCTATTAGGCCTATAGAAATTGGCATCAAAGAGGATCATTTACAACATTGTTAAATTAACAAATACCCTGCAAGGGATTAGCAGAATGGGAACCTATAGAAGAAATAATAAGAGCAAGAAGCAAAAGGGTATGGAGTAGAGAAACACATAATATTTCTATCACAGAAAACAAATTCTAAGAGTTGAGAGCAGTAACTGATGCAGGTAGCTCAAATATAAGTGCAGCAATCCAAGTTTCCGATAAACCCAAACTTAATAATTTTCAAACATTAATAGTTACGATGCAATTCAAACGAATGCTGACAATAACTAGCTAACCAAGAAATAAAAACATAACATATGCCACCAAAACTGGAGAAAAGGGTGGGAAAATAGGTGAAAGCCCTTCAGCGAAGTCTCCTGGCTTCTCTCTCAGACTCGAGCAGGGTGAGGATATCACCTTCCCTGACCGGTCCCTTGACATTCCTCATGATGAATCGGTTCTGGTCATCAATGAACTTGACCCTCACCTGAGTCACTTGCCCCCTTGATCCCGTGCGGCCCATAACCTTCACCACCACAGCATGCTTAATCTGAGAATCCATTCTGCGCAGATAAGAGAAAAAACAAAGAGTGAACTCAGCATCACAACACTATCAGTATAATACACATTGAGTAGCTCACTCAATTCCCACATGAACCTCAACTCATACCAACAAAGTCGAAACTCAACGGTATCAAATAGCTCAATACAAAAATCCAACAGTACTACACAGAGGCCCTCTTCGCTAATCTTAAGCCGCCTCAGCTGCTATGAAACTAATGCATCACAATGCATATGACTTGCTAGAATGCTCAAACACACATCTTGATAATAAGAATGAAACAATTTCAATCACATTATACAGATACTTAACAGGCAATATTAGGGCAACAAATGAATACTCAATTCCCACATGAACTCAACTCATACAAACAAAGCTGAAACTCAACAGTTTCAAATAGCTCAAACAAAAATCCAATAGTACTCCACAGAGGCCATCTTCTCTAATCTTAAGCCTCCTCAGCTGTATGAAACTAATGCATCATAATGCATATGACTCGCTAGAATGCTCAAACACACATCATTGACAATAAGAATGAAACAATTTCAATAAAATTATACAGATAATTAACAGGCAAAATTAGGGCAACAAATGAATACTCATTAGCTGAAACAAAGTACTCATCAATTCACACACACACACGCATATATATAATGTATTAAATTGAACAAGCAGCAAAATAAAAAGTTCATCACAGAAACTAAAACTATTCAATCCGATTCATGAAAGTTACTAAAATACTTAGATTTGATGAATCCTATTTCTCAAGAACTACAGAACGTCTCATAATACACTCAGAATGTATCAAATATAAAAGCACATACAAAAGACCGAAGCAATTAGTCCACGGATATTAGGTTTCGATTTGCAGATAAATACAACAAGATCGATCACAGAACCGACAATGAAGAGTTTTTAGCAGCAAAAATTGGATAAAAACAGAGGTATAGGGAAGATTTGAAACGAACCTGAAGAGGAAGATCGGTTGCAGAGAATTGAGAGGTCTCTGGAGGCGGCACTGCTTGCTCTGCTTACCCTATGGAGACGACGAAACCCTCGAGAGAGGGTTATATATAAGTTGGAAAATGACTTTTCTGCCCAATGTAGTTTCCGAGTGTGATTTGGATATTCTCGTCAATTTAGGTTTTATGCGGAGATATTACGGTGGGGCTGAGGTCTATTGAGGTTAGTGGGAGTGTCGAGATCGGTCACCGTTATTGACCAATTCGGCTGCTTGTTTGTCTTATTAGAAGCTTGCAACCGTTAGATGGTTCTATACCTAATGTGATTTTTTTATATATAAAAAATGTATACCTCATGTGATTAATGGTACATGAAATTTAACTACAAACACTTCTTGAAAATTAAGAACACTATGATTATACTTTAAAAAAAATCATGAAGATTAAATAAAAATCAATTCAAATACTATTTTTGACATTCTATATAAAAAATTAAATCATGTGTCATGTTCGTTATGAGTTAGAGGGTATATTTCGTTAACGTTATTGACAGTTCAATATTTTGAAAGTGTATGAAGTAAAATTATGTGAAAAACACATATAGGTACCGTTTGGTTCAAGAAATTTGAAATATCATGGATTGTGTATATTACATGAATTTAGATTACTGGAATCAAGATTACTGGAAAGTTGATAATACTATGTTTGTACAAGTGAAAATAATCTAAACTATTGCGTTTGGAATAAATAAACTGGAAATCAAAATTTTGAAAAAATGTGAAAAATTACATGTATACTCTTTTCTACTGTCATGTTAATTTGCTATACATATTTTCACGAGACAATGTAAATTTTGAATGAGATAAATTTATTTTTTAGTCAAAAAGTGTAACATTAAATATATACATATATGCAAACATATTTTTGTACTCCAATACTACACATTTTTTGCA
>JAYMTF010005206.1:0-11925 GCA_036897485.1 Pelargonium nanum | reverse complement strand
AGGTATACATTTGCATTAAGACGAAAGTTTATGGGGTGCATCTGCAATTACCCCTTTAACATAAAGAGCTGGCAACAAGAGCTCGAAACCGCAGACACCCGAAATCCGACTTGACTTTAACCGATCCGATCTGTCAAACTTTTGAGACGGGTTTATCTTGTAAGGTTTCGGATTGGATTTCTCATAAAAACTCCGGGTTAAATAAACCGCAAGGTTCAACACATTTTATGTCTAAAACTGAAATTTGATCGATCCGACCTGAAACAGAATAAACCCGAAGCACTTACAAGTCGTATTCGAGTTAGGATTTATCAAACAAACATTATGCGGATAGCTATTTGATCTTAGACGAACACGACACAGTTAAAATGTCTTGAATTCAGCATATATTAATCGTTTTTATATATAAAAACTCAACATATTTTAGTAATCATGTCGTAGTAGTTGTCAAGTTAGACCTGTGAAACACGAACTGTACCATACGTTTGCATGATTAATATTCAAATACTAATTTAACATTATTAATGTTAATTTGTCTCTTATCTCCTTCATCACGAACTTAAAACAACATAGTACATGTGGAGAATCATAACAACATCAATTATAACTCGCTCATGTTCTCATTTGAATCCATGTGTAATTTTCCACTAAAACTAACAATACAAGGTACATACTTCACAAATTGCATCTGAAACTCAACATCACCTAAAAAGGAACAAATAAATTTGACAAAATGAACATAAAAACAACACAAGTTCTTCTACAAATTTATTGAATGTCTTATTGGAACATGTCAAAAAATCTTATGAATGAAACCTATAATCCAATGTCAGCAGTCAAGGAAAATCTGCATTTGGAAGAGTATACGTGTTGACGCATTTTAGCTGTCGGTTGAACGAGTAAACTTTACCGTATGATATATTTGCTGTCATTATGGTTCCTCGATAATGCAATCTTATCGTAGAATTGTTGTCTTTCGTGTTCGACCAAAGGCCAACTTCATGGAGATCTCCTTCTTTCCAGCAGATGTTAACTGTAACTCCGCCACGTGCTTTCAAGCCTTTCACGCAACCATTTGCCCATTTGTCTAAGGGAAGTGCAGGAAGCAAGTAGAGGTCTTTTACTGTGCTTTGTACAAGCATTTCTGCAATTGCTGCTGCAAAACTGAACACACAATTGCAGACTCGTCAAATTGTCAATACATAAAACTTCGGTATTGTTAGAGTACATAGTTAATATTAACTATTAAGCCTTCAACTATCAGCTTAAACTTTTAGCTGAGCTGGTCCTGTGACATGATATCATAAACCTAGAGGTCACAAGTTGTAGTCTTGCACCCACATTGATAAAAAAAATGTTATAAATTCAGCACATGGCATAAAATATATATTTGTCCATGTGTCACAAGGACAACGACAATGAGATTGCAAGTGAGGGGGCGTGACAAAAGTATAAAGTTAATATTGAGCCTTCATCTATATATTGGGTTTTCAACTGTCAACTTCGTTTTTAGTTGAATTGGTTCTCTGACAGTATTTCATGACCGTGTATAATATTTCTCGTACGCCAACCTCTGCTACTAGACTGCCTAAATGTGCAATATATCATAGGTAGTTCATTGAGCACATAAGAATTGAAGAAACGGTTTTCTGTTATCATTAATATATCGAGGAAGAAAACAAGATTTCTTTTATGAGATGGTTCATTTCAACGACATTTAACTAGTGAGCCACCAATCTTGTTTATGAGCGGAAATGTAAGACAGTATAAACCCCGATTTGAAACATAAAGTACCATAATATAAATATATCTTGGTTTTAAGCATGCAAAATTGAGTTGAAAGTAGCTAATTTGAAAGGCATATTGGTATGCTATTCTGTTGACTTGTGCGTAAAGAGTGTTGCTTACCCGAAGTTGGCATCTATTTGGAAAGGAGGGTGTGCAGTGAACAAATTACTGTATAGTCCTCCTTCGAAATCTGCTTCACGAGCAGGGTCAACCAAGTCCATCAAATGCTTGACCATCCGATATGCATGCTCGCTGTTGTGAAGACGCGCCCACCATGCAATTTTCCAGGTGGTTGACCATCCAGGACCTTCCTCCCCTGTTCCAGAAGTAAAGTTACATATATACATGGCTATATGCAGTGATATAGATCATAACTTAAGGGGCAGGGATAGTTTAAAAAAAAAATCAAATTTCAATTCAGAAAACAATTTTCTTATGCATCTCAATTACCACGCAATATCTACTTTCTTAAGGATGCATATTTTCTCGATGTGAAGGTGCTTATGACCAAAAACGACATAAGAAACTATGATATATCCATTGATTTTATGTAGTAGTCTATAAGTTATAAGGGGCACCTAGAAGATATATTTTTCAAATGTAGCTTGACATATCACTAGATCCTGTTTCCATAATATTGAAAATGTAACCAATGTATAAATGTGAATAAGTATATTTTACATTTCAAATTCTTGTATCCATAATTTGTGCTAAGTGCAGACTCTTGCTTTTAAGATTTAGATCATTAGTTTAATAGCTCATTATCGAAGTATTTATTATATGGCAACAAAGTAAAAACAAGATGTAAATTTGGCATCCATATCCATACCTCTTTTATAGAGGGTAAAGTCTGCAGCTTTACAGAGGTCTGGAGTATTCTCAGGAGTTATTGTATGACCTGGAAACAGGCCAAACAAGTGTGATATATGTCGATGATGCACATCAGGATCCTGAAAATCTAGTGCCTGTTACAAAACATAGTGAATTTGTCATCCCATAATAGCGTATACAAGACCAGCATCGAACATACTAGAGCAAAATAATTTTAAAAAAGATACAAAGAACTTAATATTAGAGCAAATTACGCACCCATTCCATTATTGAACCATCTCTTGCAATTCTTGTAGGTGGAAGCCTTTTTTGAGCTTCAACGACTTTGATAACAAGAGCATCCTGATTTCTACCCAACACCTGGTCATAAGAAACTTGCATATAAATTTCCATGGTTTACAAGAACAGCAAGCTTAGGTAGGTTACATCACCAGAGAATAAGAGCTTCACCTTAGCAGCAGACACGATTTCAGAGAAAACTTCTTGTATGATTGCAATGTCCATGGTCGATGAATAGCTCACGCTGGCTTGCCTACCATCTGGAGCAACAAACATATGCTCTGGAGAAGTTGATGGGTTAGTTTCCAAATATCCGCCAGGGCCTTCAATTAACCAGTCCAACAGAAATGACACACATCCTTCCAACAAAGGGTATGCTTTTTTTAGAAATGCCTAATTATACAGAAGATATCAGCAGCATTCCTTACTTGCTACAGCATTGAATTTACTATATGGAAAAGTCTTAGAATCATTCTGCAGCAGCATATGTGTATACAATTAAGAGGAAAGAATACACTTATTAAAATGTAATTAAAAAAGGTGTGATTCATCAATAAAGTAAAACACAATTTACTTGTTAAATACTTTCAGCAGATTTTGTCAACTTTCAACTTATATCCCCTGGACCAAACATCATAGGTTAAGACTTTTGACATAGGGTGCATCGATATTGCGACGATGACATGAGCGCACTAGTTTTGAACTACCAAAGAGGCATCAGTTAAACATTATCAATGACAAGAGGGCGTAATTGAATAACTTGTCCACTGTTAGATGGTTTAATTAATCGTAAAGTTTAGTCTCAAATGTAGAAAGATATTTTCAGACAGATAACAATGAACTTAAGAAGAGTGGGTGTACTAATGCCAAAATAAAATACAAGCTTATAGAGGCATAGACCATTTGTTGTACAAGCCAGTCTTACTTTGTCCATTGTATAAGCATAATGCTCCCATAGGTGGGTACAAAGCCAAGCTCCACCCACTGGCCATAAAGCCCACACAGCCTCGCCACGATCTGGTGATGTTTTCGCCCATATGTCAGAGACCTGATGTGCAACCCAACCATTTGCTTCATAGTTCACCTGTCCCATCCAGTGAAAATTATGCATAGAGGATACGATCATGAGAAAAATAATAATGAAATACTTATTTTCTTCAAGATATGAAAAGCTAATCACTTTCCAAATATCTTCTTTGAGGCACATACTTAGGATGCTGACTTGCTGCATTTATAATTTTCATGGTTATATTTTTGGAGAAATTTATTCATTGAGATGCACCAGTTCTTACTTTAATTTATCAATCTAATAGATATTTCTGAATAAAAAGAGTTCTAAGTTTAACCTAGAAACTGTCAAGGCAAAAGAAGTTCTTACTTTAGCAGTTTTACTCCCACTGACTGACAGAGAGGCAATGTAGTCGAACAACGGCTCCTGGCACTCTTTAAGGTTACAAGGTAGGCAAGGCCAGTAATTCATTTGAAGATTGATGTTCAAGTGTGGAGAACAACTGAATAAAAAAACAAACAAATTAATTAAAATCTTAATCAAAATACAATAAGTTAAAGGTACTAATGTGCTATTGTTTATTTAATAAACTGAAATTATTTCTTGAATAAATTCTCCCAAGTCATGGGATTTTTAATATAAAATACTAATCAAATTGAGTTTGTAGCAACAAGAGATTGCATGCATGAAGAAAAAGCAATTAAGGAATGATGAAAAACACACACAGACAAAGTGCAGAACATACTCCCATGGTGGCTCTAGAAGCTTGTTCCATATACCCTGCAGGTTTGATGGCTGAGTCCCAGGCCGTGAACAAGAAATAAGCAAATAGCGACCGTATTGGAACAAAAGCTCCACTAAGGCAGGATCTTCATCAGTCCGAAAAGATTTCACCCTCTCTGCTGTAGAAACTATAGCAGGTTCAAGACTCTTCATCTCCAAGGTTTTATGTTCTAAATTGGTCTTAGAGCTTTTTGAAAGCTGCAGTGAGACACGGTGGAAAAGTTTCTGATAATCACCCAAATGATGTGAATAGAGATCTTGGTATGAAAATTTTGTGATGGACTTCAATGTACTCAAAGAGTCTGAAGTAGGATCCTTCTTAGAATCTGATGGATTGGTGAATGTCCCATCAAAAGAGGATGAAGCAACTAGAAGCAGAACAGCATAATCTGAACCTTCAACCTTCAACTTATTGTCATCCAAGACGTGTATGGCACCTGTACCACCACTGATCTGTAAATCAAGAACTGCTGAAAACTGAATTCCTTTTGGGTTACCCTCTACAGGTTGGTTTCTTCTACCAGGACAACTTCCTTCCATTATAATCTGATTGTTTCCATGTATCCGTGTATGATGAAATAACTTGCTATCTAGAGAAACAGTAAATGACAAAGAACCTGGTTTACTTCCAGAAATTTTTGTTACAATTACTTGATCGGGATTAGAAGCAAAATGTTCCCTTGTGTATTCTACATCTCCAACAGAATATTTTACTTTTACTGCTGCAGTGTCCAAGTCTAGCTCTCTGTAGTATGTTTCTTCAGTATATTTGAGATGGGAATCGTCAAATTCTAGATTGATGTCCCCCAGAGGTTGGTAAACCTACATCAACACATTAGAAATCATTAGGATGCAACTTTATTTTATTGAGAAAGACAATAGGAATAATTTTCACAATGTAATATAAACCATAGTCCCCACAAGAAATTCATTGAAATTATCATGAAGTCATAAACTTCAAAGAGTAACTGGGAACAGAAAACCCCTACCCTAAAGTATCAATGAATTTAGGTTTACATAGAGAACACCTCACGTGTAAGGCTGACCTCTAGGGCACAAAGCAGAGCAATTCTGTAAAACCAGTCAGTTGTAGCTTAGCAACAGGATATATAACTGGAATGAGTTGCTTAATGAGAAGCAATAACGAATCTATCATCTCAACACTAATCAGTCAAGCAGAACCAAAACTATCATTTTCGCTTCTGCTTAAACCCAGCCTTGAATTTGGCCATGTTCTGCCTAAATCTTGCATGAGTTTCTAAGCATTCTAAACACTTTTTTCCTTTTTGATAGGCTCTAGTGGAACACCTAGCAGATGCATTGCTAGAAAAGCCTTGTGAGTACCAATTCCTAAAGGTGAAAAGTCATGAAATATATGAAAACTGCGTATATTTTATTTTCCGATGTCCCATAATTTCCACATATCTTCATCTAAAAATTCCTTAATGCTTCATAGGCGGTATATGTACACTATTTGGTTGATACTATGGTGCTAAAATTAAGAGCTCTCTCCCTCTCAAAACATGTCTTAATAAATCCTACAGAAAACAGGGCAGCTACACATGAACGCATTAGTAATAATATCAATACATCTTCATACACTAACATACTCGTTGTGTATGTTCAAATGTGTAAATTATCATATCGAAATAGGAAATATAAACTAGAGCTAGTGAAATAACATACCTCGGAAATGATTCCTGACAATTTGACAGCTGCTTTAGTAGCATCAGCATACTGGCCATTGTCAACAAGTTTCCGAACCTCAGCGAGTGCCTCTGGAGCATCTGGGTTGGTATAATTCCCTGGAGTCCCCGTCCAAAGTGTGTCCTCTACACAAGAATTCAGATATACCTTGTGAGTTCACTTTCATCCTGAACGAGGAGAGAGGGACCGCCAATCCGTTACATATCAAATATTGCATCAATTAGTTGCTCTATGTATCAGCAAACATCATACTTAAGGAAAACAAAGAATTTCAAACCAAGGTAAATTTTCATTGTTCCAGTAAAATTCTCACCGAGCTAACATACCTATCTTTATGAAGACTACAGCAACATCTATCATAAAATTGGGAATTGTGTTGTCTTATTTTCCTTCTGTTTCTTGCCAACCAAACAATGTCAATTTGAAATATGCAAATAGCTTACAAAAATCGGTGAACATTGCTCGGACATATCAAATCCAACAGTAACTTCGTCAATCTCAATCAATTAGCAATTTCTCGAAATGAAAAAAAAACAACAACAATCAAACAATTGAATCAAATCACACAACCTCTTGAGAATTCCATCTTCCTTCCCCTCAATCACCTCCATTTTCTCGCCAAACAAACAGATCAACGAACCAAAACACTAATTAATTAATTAAGAAATAAACCTCCCTCTTTCACAAATACAAACACAAAATTCAGAATGCAATTACGTACCGTTGAGCTGGATTGTCTCGGAGGCAACGCCGCCCCAAACCATAGCTCCAAGGCGGCCATTACCGATCGGAACGGCGTCGGTCCAGTACTCGGCGGGCCTCGCAGACTTCAGCTTCAGAGGCTTAGAAGCCTCTTCCTCCTCCTCCTCCTCCTCCGCCAAGGTCGGCGTCCAGAGGTTCTTCTCCGAGGGCCGCCGCACCAGAACCCACTCCTCTCCTCCATCTTCCTCCATTGCCGAATTCAAACAAAAACAAATCAAAATTAAGTTGTTATAGAGACTGTGGTTTCTTGTAGCTCACAGAGGAGCTCAATGCTTGTTAAAGGGTGAAGCTATTGGGTGCAAGGCAAGGCAATGCAATAGGCCATTGAAGAAGATGAGGTTAAGGAGTTGGTTAGGCTTTGAATATACAGAGAAGCAGAGTGGGGCCCTCTGGCTATTTTCTTTTTCTTTTTCTTTTATTTTGTTTATATATAATTTAGTTGCTATTAATGGAAAGGAAGGGTCGAAATCGAATGAGTGTTTGGCTCTGGCTGGCGGTTCTTACTAAGTACGGACATTGCTCTCACGAGGGCCTCCATGTTGATTTCCTTTTTTATTGTTGTGGTTTCTTTTTTTAGTTTATCCTTTTTTTTCATTGAGAAGCGTGTACCATAATGAGTATAAAATATAATAAAAAAAGTAAAACAACACTGGGACTTTGGATTTTGGGTCGGGTTGAACTTAAAATCAATACAAAATACGTGAGGATGTTAAATTAATTTTAAAGTATAATTAAATTATGTTGGGTCAAGCGGTTTAAATACATTGATTTTTTTTTTGAGGTCTCGAATTCGAGCTTTTTTTGTCGACGGTATGCGGTCTGGAGTGAGATTATGAGATTATAAGAGAAGAGCTACAGTCTGTCGGTCTGAAGTGAAATTATGAAATTATAAGAGAAAAGTTATCTCTATTGTATAGCTTAATCGATTTCAATTTCTTGAACTATGTGGTATTTCCATTTCTTACCTTCAATTTGTAAATATCGGCGTTTGGCCCAATGCTGATCTGAAAATTAAAAGATAGCATGTGAATTTCTGAGACTACATTCATATTGTTTGTAAATTTATACCAAATAAAGCCAAAATTCCCATTTAGTCTGCTCCAGTCTAGTCTCTTTCATTTTTTTTTTCAAATAAAATGCACCAAAACAAGACACGATTCTAATCAAACTAGCTTAACCAATATGGTCAGAATTGGGAATCCTATGCAACATTAATTAGTTCCACATCTTACTAGTAGATTTTGTACTTGAAATAGCAAATTGGGTAAACAAAATCACAACTCTTTTTGCGTAGGAGAGTTAGGTACTTATTCACATCATTTGGTTACTCCTTTTTGTTTTGCATCTTATTTATTGATATCTCCAGCATTGGTTAGAGCTAGGGGTGTCAAAAAAACCTGTCAACCTGTGACCCGTTTGAACCCACCCGCGATCCGCTCCGGAATAAACCCATCCGCACTTACCCGTTCATTGGAACGGTCCAACACGCCTCCACCGGCACCCACAAATGGGTGGTCCACGGTTCCAACAAAAAAATTTCGCGGGCCAACCCGCTACCCGAACACCCTACTTAAAACCCTAAATATAAATATATACTTTTCATTCAACCCTACTTCAAGGACACAAATAACCTCTTTCTCTCTATAACACCTCCAACCTTCTCTCTCACCGCGACCTTTTCACTTCTCCATACTCCTAAAAACCATACCAATCCTTAATCTTCTACCGATCAATCCATTGATTCTCTCACTCTCCACTCTTTGATCTTCTCCAGGACACTCGAATGGAGTCATGCTGTCAATCGTGTTTAATGAGAGCCCTAATTATCAGTACTACACTCCATATAAATTCTATGGCTAGCTCTCTCCACCTATCACTCATCATCTTCTATCTGATCTTCTCTGGCTCACGATCACTGATCGTGAGTGTTTTTTGCTTCGACTCACAATGAATTGGCGGATTGCGGGTATCCCGCCAATCCGCCCGCTACCCGGCGATTGGCCCGCCCGCTCAAATTTAGCTTGAAACGGGCGTTCTCAGGGTTGGAATTTCTTTAACCCGCTCCCCAGCGGGTGGTCCAAAGCCATACTGCAAACGGACGGGTAACCCGCCTGGTGACACCCCTAGTTAGAGCTGGCAATTTTTACGTTAGTTGAGGATACTTGAAATTCAATATGCACTCTTTCGAATACAGATTGAGTGAAATAAACTTAGTTCATTTTGATCCGGAACGGGTAGAACAAATTAGGATGTATAACGCATAAAACTCGAAATCCAATTCAAGAAACTGGTTCCTTTTAAGTTGAGTTAAAGTTAAACTTGTTCAACACAAATTAAAAAATGTTAGTCCTCATATTCAAATTGCAAACTCTATTGTTTGTATCTTTAACAACAACTTAAATTACTAATTTTGAAACTTTGAGTTAGATAAGTCGAACAAATTCATTGTATAATGCGTAAAACTCAAAATTCAATTCAAAATACTTGCACTTTTCACATATGTTTGAGTAAAACATTTCCAACAAAAACTCAAAAACGTTAGTTGGCAAATTTGGATCGCAACTCCATTATTTGGTATCTTTAACAACTTAAAATACAAATTTGAGTTTAGCTTTCAAACATGAGTAGATCCGACAAAGTCTTAACACTCATATTTGGTGGTTCCAAGGATGCAACTAATCCAGCAAATGAGATTTGCAATGCCTATGCTTCAAGTGGCAACATGTACCACGTTAATTAATGGTACCTACTTTTTAATTTGTCACACATGCACTTGTCTCATGTTTGAGGATATAATTAATTGCAATTAAATTACTAATCAAATTTATTTCCACCCTCAATTTTTAAGTGGCTATGCATTGGCTGTTACATTGTTCCATTTAAGTTAACTTACGTTTAAAGTGTTTACCTAGTTAAAAAATGTTTAAAGTGTTTATCATTGATTTAAAGTTAAGTTCACTAATTGTGTTCCCAATCAATATTTTCAATAACATACTTAACTTAATATGTGAACCCTAACTACATGACGTGACAACATTTTTTTTTACGAGACCATAAACACGTTGAATATTAAAGCTTATGTGATATCACATGACCTTATATTCTCTTCAAATAAGACATCACCCACAATCTTCTCCATTTACGCTAGCGATATGCTTCACCATAGGTGACGTGATGGCTTAGATTGTTGATACCCTCTAGTGGCCAATGACTATCATGTAATCTTATATTCTCATCAAATAAGTCATCGCCCATGATCATCTTCATTTATGCATACCACTAATCATCAATTTTTTTATTCTTTTCAGCGTGTGTCAATACTTTAAGAGATTTATTTTAAGTACGGATTATGAGAACACCACTAAGCGACTGGAGAAAAAATACCACGCTAAGAGAAGATCCATATTTTATTCCTATTTATTTCACATATATATAAGTTAAAGCAAATGGTTTTTCCTCATGTTTACATTTATATAATTATACTATAAATATCTTTTAAACTAACATCTGGGGATGTAGCTCAGATGGTAGAGCGCTCGCTTAGCATGCGAGAGGTACGGGGATCGATACCCCGCATCTCCAACCTTTTTTCTTTTCATCATTTTTGGGCTCTCGGCCCATTTATTCCATTTCAGGCTTTAGGCCCATTTCAGGCATTCAATTTTATTCTTGTTGTCATGCACATTAATTTTCTTGCACAAACCCAAGAACTAGCCAACTAAATAGCTTTTTAGTACATTTCGAAAAAAAAAATAGCTTTTTAGTAAGACAAACATTCAATTTTTATGGTCTTTTGAATTGTTCTATAATTTTAAGAAGAGAAAATCTAACTATTAGTTTTCTTATTCACCTATTGTTCTCATTTTCGGCATAAAAAGACATCTTAACGTTGTCAAGTATCATGTATTTTAAGTTGAGATCGTCAATTTAATTTCTCTTTAAATTGCTAATATAATATTACAAATTCAATAAGTCAAGCCATACGACGGACTATATTTCATTTTTATTCCATAGAATTCTATGGACTATGAAAAAAATCATTGTTTTAGCTTAATGTTGGTTTGGTGAAAAGGATTGTGTGAATAAGAGATAAGGAAAAAGAGGTCAACATTGGTAGCCACAGAAGGCTCCTCCAAGTTGGATTCAACACATCTTCAACAATATGGTAGGAAGCGGTTGAAACAAGCTTTTTCTGGTTGTGCACAGGCCTTATCTTAGTTTCTTTGTTTGTGATGTTTTAGTAGTTTTATTTCTCGTTAGTTTGATCTTTATGATGTATGCTTTATGTTGTATGTTTGGTTTCTTAATATAATCTTGGCCGGTTATCAAAATATATATTGTGGTCCCCATTATAATTTAGATTCTATAATACATATATTCACACAACCAATAGTTGCTAGATATGTAGTTGAGACGCGAATAAGCAATTAATAATTTATTATCGTTTTATTAATCTCATTGAGATGGATATAAATACTATTGCTATCATTTTATTGAGATTTTTTTTTCTATCGTATAAATCTATACTATGTATGTTAAACTTGGTGAGAAGGCATTAGAGATTGCCACATCACCAAGTTTAGCAATTTTAAAGCTTCTCATTAAGTGACTTTTCATTTTCGTCAGTTACAAATTGACACACTATTAACTAATAATAAATACTAATAATATTAGTTATGACAAACACTATTATATATTGACTATATTACAATAGATAAAAGCTCATTATCTAAACAAATGAACAATTGCTTTAGCTAATGAGTCTC
>JAYMTF010005205.1:0-11926 GCA_036897485.1 Pelargonium nanum | reverse complement strand
CCACTAGAAGATGAGTATGGTGGTTTCTTGAGTCCCAACATTGTGTAAGTTATGATATTTACAATATTTGTTGTTTTAAAGTATAATATAAAAAAGTAGTGGATTAATATGTAATATAAATATTTATAGGCAAGATTTTAAAGACTATGCGGAACTATGCTTTAAAGAATTTGGAGATAGAGTGAAACATTGGATCACATTGAACGAACCATGGTCGTATAGTGTTGGTGGCTATGCTCAGGGCATATTGGCACCTGGTCGATGCTCTCAATGGCAACAACTCAATTGCACCGGTGGAGACTCTGCCACCGAGCCCTATTTGGTGGCTCACAATCTTCTTCTAGCTCATGCAGCTGCTGTTCAACTCTACAAGAAAATCTACCAGGTTAACTATGTAGCATATAAATTTGGTAAAAACTCTAATTGGTACTTAAAATTTCTCATATGCACCTAGTTTAGTTCATGAGCTATTTGAATCCAAATTAGTCACTGAACTTTCAAATATGGACCTAAAATTGTTCTTGCCGTTTATTTATGTCAGTTTCTCTGTTAAGTGTTATGACATGAAATTTAAAATATATTAAATAATTATATTTATTTAATTATTTTGCTGACATGATGATCCAACTGCATTAAATGACTACGTGACCAACACAATACCCGTCATGTCAACAAAATAATTAAATAAAAATAATTATTGAGTATATTTTCCACGTCAGAACATTTATCAAAGAAACTAATCGCAAACATCATATAAGGTTCATATATGAAAGTTTATTGACCAATTTAGGTTAAAAAAGTTCATGAAACAAATTAGGTCCATCTGCAAAAGTTTAGAAACCAAATTGAGATTTTAAACTTTATAATATATTTTTCTTAACATTCATGTTTTGAATTATATATATTATATTGATAGCATTCCAACGTGTAATTTAACCAAGTAACTATTAATAATAAGTGCAGGTTTCTCAGAAAGGAAAGATTGGAATAACTCTAGTGTGTCATTGGATGATACCATTCTCGGATGCCAAACATAACCAGAATGCAGCTCTTAGAGCCCTTGATTTCATGTTTGGATGGTAATTATTTCTTTTTCACGTTAGTTATTTCTACGTCAAATTGACACTCGTCATGCACATATTGATTTCCACACATTAAAGTTCAAATATTCTATGATGACAATTTAATAGTTATATTGTATTGAGAACATAGAAAAAATCTAACAAAATTCAAAATTTGCAGATGTCATTTTCAATGTTTGTATAAACATTTTTATACTTTATTTTCATGCACTTTAAATTGTTTGGACAAACATACAAAAATAATCCCAATAAATATTGAAACATTTTCGTAAACAAATTTTTGTGTGCACTTGTTTTTTTTTCCTGAAATTGTTTTTGTGCACTTAGATTTTTTCATGTCTAACTCACATGGTTATCAAAATGCTAATATTGAATATTGTGTATAATGCAGGTTTATGGACCCATTAACCTATGGAAATTATCCACACAGCATGAGATCACTTGTTGCAAAAAGATTACCAAAGTTTACAAAAGAGCAGTCCAACATGGTCCAAGGGTCATTTGATTTTATTGGACTGAACTATTACACTACAAATTATGCAGCCTACACACATCTTCTTAGTTCTGCAAAACCCAGCTATTCAACTGATTCACGCGTTAATCAAACCAGTAATTGACTAACATTTAATTAGCAAAAGTTTATAATGATTGTTCCTTGATGGGTTTATAGATAACATACTAACAAGAGATCAAAATTTGCAGCTGAGCGTAATGGAATACCTATCGGTCCACAGGTGTGCTATTAATTAACAAACTTATCAAAAGTTACATACATTTTCATGTGTTCGATTTGTTATTATATTGTATAATATTCTTAATCTACAGTTAATAACATAATTATGTTTCCTTCATTAAAATATGAATCACGCAGGCGGCTTCCCCTTGGCTATTTGTTTATCCGAAAGGCTTTTATGATCTTTTGATGTATACAAAAACAAAGTACAAGAACCCTCTCATTTACATAACGGAGAATGGAATAAGTGATGCGAATAATGCAAGCATATCTCTCAAGGAAGCCCTAGCGGATCACATGAGGGTTGATTACTATCATCAACACCTTTCTAATCTTAGTCGTGCAATCAAGTGAGTTTATGTCATATCTTGCAAGTAATTTTATCCTACTTAAGTGTTTTGTAAATTAACAAATACTAAATGAACTAATTGCAGGGATGGCGTGAATGTAAGAGGATATTTTGCATGGTCATTGTTGGACAACTTTGAATGGTATGCAGGTTATACGGTTCGATTTGGTATCAATTTTGTTGATTACAAGAATGGTTTAAAAAGATACCCCAAACTCTCTGCACGCTGGTTCAAGAATTTTCTCAAAAAAGAGAATTAATGCGAAATCATATATAATTCTTTTATCATATATGTATTTGTTATGCTATGTATTTCATAAGATGAAACATAAACTATATATACCCACCAAATTAACCATATTTGGGGGAGAAATAAACATATCTTCGATTGTTTGTTAGCAATTGATTGTTAAATAAATATGAGCTCACAAGTCATAAGTTTGCCATTTTATCTGCTAAGGAATCAAGTGAAAGTTCCTTCTTTCATTTTAGAGTGACTTTGATTTGGTGGTAATCCAATATCTTCTGCATTTTTTATAAACATATATTGGTGAGTACAAGAGATAGTAGTACATCAATGTTGAAGTTTTCTAGCTATTATTAATTTGAGGTGATTAACACTAAACATCTCTTGATTCAAGCTCATTTGCAACCACAATATAGCATCCATAAGATATTGTAAGTTTAATGAATGATCCATATGTGTCACCATTTTTATTTGTAATCTGACAGCCAAGATTTATAACCAATGGTTTAGCCCTTAGGAACATTTTCAAGCATTTTGGAAAAATCTTGGATTGCTCTCTCTAAAAAGAAAAAAACTCAACACCAAGAAGGTTAGATTTCGTTGGACTGCTCCATCAAAATGAAACAAAAACAACAATTTCTCGTCAGTCATGTGAATTTACTCACCAGTTGGGGCTTATAGAGAGTACGGCAAGACACCATCCACAGTTTGCACCATTCTCTTACCATTTTTCCTTCTCAAACCACCTTGATGCGATGTTTTGACCTCGTCGGTGAAGAAACAAATTGTTTCGTTGTCCAACGGCTTTCTCGATCTAAACACGCGATTCACTTAGAAATTTCTACACAAGAAGAACACACGTTAAGTGAAGACTCGTGCATTGCACATAAATTCACCACCGGAGTGAGAAAGTGAATATGGTTTAACAGATTATAATTCACAAGTATGTGAATGTGTATGTGTATGTGTATGTGAGTGATTTGTACCTCAAGTCCTCAACCCTAAGAGGTATTTACAGTGACAACTCCTAGATTCTAATTGTTGGAGAAAATGTAACTGTTTTTAGACCAAGGGTCAGATTGTATATATGTACCAATTTGGGCCGAACTAGGCCAATCAAACGAGCTAAGTTTGCATGTAGGCTTAATACATGTAAAATTAAGGCACTTAAATTAGTCCAGATATTTATGTATCATCAGTAGCCTCTCACTCCTACATCTTGAGATTTATCTCAGAGCGTTACATTAATTGTCGTTTGTAACGTTCGAATCTCATCTAATACTTGGCATTCACTCATGTTTTGCTCAATTTATTGTGTTTAAAACTTAACAATGTTTGATGATGATTTGTCCAATCCTCGAATGTCATTTGCAGTTCTAATTACTTGGTGTCATTTGTAGGATCTTTATCATAAGGACACGAATGTGAGATACAGAACATGACATGTAAGAATTTATGTGACCATATAAAATGTTGTGTTTCAAAAAATTATTATTATTTAATAATAAATACAATATAGTTTTTTTTTAAAAAAAAGAATAAACATTGTGTCGTTTAATTATACTACAATTTAATTTTAAAATACGAGTGATGCGTCTGTTTGACTCGGGTCAAAGCAAACACACTAATTGTCTTGTCGTCTTGTCCACGTTGCTATGAAATTTTTGTTTTAAATGTTCTAAGTCTCAAATGTCGTCAATCCAACTTGGTTATACGTTGGCTAGATCCGTCGGCGAAGCCCGTCAACCAATCACCTGCGATGGCAAACACACCAAAGAACGATGACCCGGGGTGTTCCCGGGACGCCGCCTCAGGCGTGAGAATGAGATTTCAGGCCAGGATACATGAAGCTCCTAAGAGCGTTTTAGAGAGATAAAACTAGAGAGAGAAAGTATTCTTGAGAGAAAGAGCTCCCTCCTCTTACTAAGAGGGGGTATTTATACTAACCACCAAGTATAGTGCCAAGTGTCATCGCAGGATTGGACGGAATTGAAGTGGGTCCCACTTGGGTGGCTTGGAGCCTTGATTTCCAAGCGCACGACGTGCGGGCGCTGTACATCCCTCGTGCGCCGAGGTGTACGTCGACACCCCAAAAAGCCTGTACCATACGGGGTAGCGTCATGGGGCTTTAAGTCTTGTGAACTGCGCCTTGCTCTACGGACGCGCCGTGCGAGGATGCCAGGGCGAGTTGATGTGCTTCCGTACGATCCGTATGCTCGGGAGCGTACGATGAAAACCTTAGAAGACTCTACCACGCGGGGTAGCGTCCTTAGGGTTCGAGACTTATAAGATGTAATTGGTTGTTTTGGGCACGACCATTGCCGTTGGGCGCGCGCAATGGCTTTGCGCGCCGCCAAGCGACATTGGATGTCACCGACGACTTCAAAGGCGACCATTGGCATTGGGCGCGTGCAATGACTTTTGGCTCCGTCGGGCGACCTTCGATGTCGCCGACGGCTTCGGTGCCGACCATTGGCATTAGGCATGCACAATGACTTTGAATGCTGACGGGTGGCGTTGGTTGTCGACCATTGGCACTTGACATGCGCAATGATTTTGGGCGCCGACGGGCGGCGTTGGTCGTCGACCATTGACACTTGACATGCGCAATGGCTTTGGACGCAGACGGGCGGCATTGGTCGTCGACTTTTGGCACTTGGCGTGTGCAATGGCTTTGGGAGCCGACGGATGGTGTTGGTTGTCAACCATTGACTTGACATGCACAATGGCTTTGGCCGCCGACGGGCGGCGTTGGATGTCGCGACGGCTTCAGAGACAACAAATTGGAATTAGGCCCGTTGTGCTAATGGGTGTTGGGATAGGTGCCCATGAATTGGTTGGCGTTAGTGCCAATGGAGTTGTTGGCAAAGTGCCAATGACGTGTTGGCATGGCAAGGTTGGCTGACATGGTTAACTAACGTGGCTGGCGGGCTTGACTGACCAACATGGCTGACAAGGTTGGCGGACATTGTTGGCCAACATGGTTGACGAGCATGGATGGCCAACATGTTTCACATGGTCGAAAAACTCGGTGTACGATGACGATTGTGGCGTACGACGGGCAACGTTGGAGTCGACAACATCCGTGAGCATTGGGAGCACACCACAAACTTTTGCACCATCAGGCCACGTTGGGCGTCGCCGACGGTCTCTGAGTTGACTTTCGTCGGCTGGGCATGCCTTGGTCAAGTGACATTGGGAATGTCTCGAAGTTGAAAATCTTGATGACGGGGCGCTCGGGCGCTACATGACGCGTTGTAATTCGTTAATTAAACTTGTGAGTTTTTGGGTAGCATCAATGAGTGTTTTAATTTATAATTTATGGTATAAAATAATAGTTAAATAAATAAATAAATTCCATAATATGTTTTTGAAAGATAATACATTATCTAATCATGGTAAAAGCCTCAATTTGGCCCCTGAATTTTTTTTGACCCAAAATAGCCCCTAAACTTTCACCTATTGACCCAAAATAGTCGTTTCCCTTAGAGGTTTTATAAAAAATTGAGGTACCAAATTGAGTCAAGGTTTGAATGTTTAGGGACCATTTTGGGTCAAAATAAAGTTCAAGTACCAAATTAGGTCAGAATAGTCGAGAAGTGAGTGCCTCAAACCCATGGGAAAGTGATGTCCTTGATTATGATATATTTGATTTTAATGATGACCGCGTACCAGAGAGATTACGATTTGAGGGTGCACCCTTTAATTGAGAAGCCCCAAGTAGATCCTACAGCTAGTATTCTCGCCTTGAAGGAGATTTTGCATTCTAAGACCCTTGATTGTGGAGAACCTCGAGCGAGTGTGAAGAGAGCATAACATATAGAAAAATGACTACAAATTTCACTAATCATCTAGTCCCGAGGAGTAGCCTAACCTACAAAAAGGGGAAGTGATAGTGAACTTGACTCAATTTCAACATGACATAACGCTGCCTATTGAACCATTCATGGATAGAATGATTACAACCATGGGAACATCAATAAGTTACATGCCTCCCAAGATCGTCCAAATACTTACTTTCTTTGCTACCGCGTTCAGGCTGTTGGCAAGAGAACCCACAATACCTCTAATCATGTCGTGGTATGATTGTAGGCAGAACTAAGAGTCCCCTTACATGTAGTATAGGTCTGATGCATCGTCGCTACTTAGAGTCGTGAAAGAGAAACAAGATAAAACGTTTTGGTAGGTTTCAAAAAAAAAAAAGGAAAACGGTTGAAAGAAAATTTAGGTTCAGTTATAAACGTTTTGGTAGGTTTCAAATAAGAGATTTGTACAGCAAAAAATTTAATACTCAAATAGATCCTCACCCACACACTTGCACCGACCCAACAAGTCGATTTGACGGACCGCATGCCTCTCTCTTCCACAAAAATGGGTAACCCCAAGGGTCACACTTAATTACAAAGGCAATACAATATAAACTAAGAGAGAGTCTCATACTTGTCCGATGTGGGACAAGCTCCAAAGCCAACAAAATAAAAAAAAATTATAATAAGTTCACACAAGTTTCAACGGTTGTTAATTTTGTTGATGGTTCTATTTTTATTTAGTTTTTCATCGATTTTTTTTATTACCAAACATTACTTCTATGAATATACCCGAAAGACTGGAAAATAAAAGTAAAAAATCCCTATGAGGAAAAAGAGAAGAAGAGAATACAAACAAGAGAAAGGACAAGCAATCCAAGCATTAAAAGAAAGAGAGACAGAGCCAGCATCCATGCATGGACTGTCATTGATTGTTTTTTTATTGTATTGTATCTATCCATACCTGCAAAAATTTAAAACGTACAGACGGAGTCTTAATTGTTTAGTCCATGCAAGAAGTAAAGAAGTTGAAAATCCATCATGAAATAAACAATTCTTTTTGTTTGTTCTGTTTACAATTATGCTTTCATTTGGTACTATAATCATATACTCCTAATACTTATCTCATTCGTAGAGTTAAGAATCAATCCAATAGGTTTTTCATCATTAGATATGGACCACTTGACCAAGCTGTTTGACTAAGTTGGGCGGGCCATTCTAAATAATTTTTTGGCCTTACACTATGGATGATTCCTAGCTAACTCTTTATATTGAATTTTATATTAATAAAAGAATGAAATGAATTCAGTTTGTATGGAATTCACTTTGCGGTTGACCTACAATAACTGTCCGTGAACCGCATGTAGTAACTCATAATGCAAAATCGACCACAGTGTGCGGGTGGCTCATGAGTTGAAAACTCTTAAACCGTAGAGCGGTTTGGATCAAATTTATACCCATACGCACGGGCAATTCACCCACCGTGAACACCCCGATATATGTCATTCCTCCTCCTACATATAAATATGATTGGATAATATAATTAAAATAAATATGACATGGTTAATTTGAGTACTTGGCCCCGAAAAAGGGAAACAAATAATCCAATAGTAAAAAGATTATAAAGGTGGCAAATACAGCGCACAAGTGGAGGTCAATTAATCAATCTGTAAAACATAAATAATAGAGTAGCACAAGTGGAGGGAAATGAAGGAAAGAGAAAAAAGAAACTCAGCCATATTTATTGGCTGAGACTCTTAGCTAATTAATTTAGACTTATGAGCAGATGACATCTCATTAATCAACACTCATACTTGCCAAGAAAACTCAGATTCATTTACCTTAATGTGTGATTTATCTTAAAATTCCAACCAATAAATCATGACTGAGAATCCGGACACTCATTAATGAATCGTAATGTAATAAATGATATAGGTACGTTATAGTGTCATTAATCTGTCTATAAAAGGAGAACTAGCCACATAGAGAAGGCAAAGAAAAATGGGTTTTGTTGAGTATTTGGTGTTATGTTCAAGCCTCCTCCTCCTTCAAGTTGTTGAGGGCTCAGCAAGCAGCCATGGTAGAGCTTCTTTCAACCGGAAAAGTTTTCCGGCAGGTTTCGTATTCGGCACTGCATCAGCATCTTACCAGGTATGACTTCAACTTCAAGAATAATGTATGTGAAACTAATTGGTTTAGAAATATAACTTGGTTTGGCTAGCTTAGATTATATTTTGTTTCTTTTCGATTATATGAATGAACCTATGGATTAGATTATATGAAGAGATGTATTATAAATTAGAGGATTGATGATACATGTACGTATGTGTAGTATGAAGGTGGAGCAAGTGAAGGTGGAAGGAAACCAAGTATCTGGGATACCTTCACACATCACTACCCAGGTCGCTCTCCTCTCTCCCTCTAAAACTTTCATTCAAGTTGTAATTAATTATTGGGTCAAATGATTTTGTCCTCTCAATTAACATTTTAATTTTTAGTTCAGCATCTAATTTGAATTTTTTTTAATTATAAATTTGTAATTATTATGTTCGTTTAACTTTTTTGGAATGACGTGTTTGTAATTTTTAAAAAAATTTCTTTCCTAAAATTAGTTAAATAAATTCAAATTCTCAAGAATTGAAATAACATGGTTGAGGTGTTATTTCAGTTCCTTCAAATTTTGAATTATTAAAATGATGAGAATTAGTGAACCCCACAAATTGAGGGTTTAAAATTAGGTATTCAAATGTAAGGAAAATAAATTGTAATTATTTCAATTAAGTTAAAAAAAAAACTAAACGAAAAACATTAATAAAAAAAAACTAAACGGACGCTTCCTAAGAGTTTTTAAATTATCATAGTTTATTATTCTTTGTTATCAGTTGATACACAACAGGGGTAGCTCTCCTATTTAAATCCAAATAACACACCCTATACCATCGGCACGGAGACTCGAATCCGAGACCTCAAAAAGAATTTAAAATGCTTAAACTACTTGGCCCAACTTGTCTTACTACCTTAGTTTATTATTAATCACACGGTAAGAGAGATAATTTTCCATATCTTATATTTTATATTAGCATTTATTGCAACACGATTTATTTGTGTATATGCCAAAAAAAAAAAACTAATTTGACTTTTGGTTAAAAAAAACCACTTTTTCACCTTTTCAAATTCTTATTTTTTATCAGTTCAAAGTCTTATTAATTACACAGTAACTCTTGCATTTAGTGTTTTTCTTTTTTTCTTTTTTAAGAAACAAGAGGTAGTTTCGTTGAGGGACCAAAATAAAAGACAGAATAATGCAAACCAAATCAAACAAACCTAAAATATGAATGAGAACTAGAAAACAAGATTGAAAACTTAAATAAACCAAATCAAATAAAACCCCGTCCCCGATAATCTTAACCTTATTTCAAAGCTACTGTACCCATATTTCTTGAGTACAAACCAATGAAACAAATCAGGGGCACTGGGTAAACCCTCCCCACCGATCTGCGAAACCACAACCTTCTCCCACACTTTCATTACACCCCGTCTAGCTGGATCAGACCACCCTGTTCCCGGCTATTTCGTGACCCAATCCCGTCACGATAGCTAACTCTAAATCGCTTCACGGATTCTAGTGAACCTGGATATCCAGGTTCACCTCCTGCATGTTTTTTGACCCCTCTTCACTACTTGAACTGTCAACCCCTACCTCTTCCATGGCTAGCCCTCTCTTGCGTTTGAATACTATCACCGCCTTCTTTCCAGTTTCCTGCACATCTTGGGAGATTGGGGTAACATGAGCAACTTCCACTTCCTCAACTAGCTCCCACTGCTGCTCTATACCTGTTCGAATCCATTGAGCCCCCATAGTGGATCTCCTACCTTTTGGTGCCACAAGCGAGACTCCAAACCCCCTCTCGATCCCCGGGTCCTTGATAGCACGAAGCCTTTCGCAGTCCCTTTCCACATGACCGAGCCGACCATAATAATAACAGAATGTAGGTACCTTCTCATACTGGAACGTAATGATATGGCTTTTGGTATCTGCTATCTCCATCCTGGCCTTCTTTTTCTAAGGTCCGCGAGTATCAAAACGGACACAAATGCGTGCGAAGGATCCTCATCCTCCTATGAAGTTTAACTGATTTGCCTCCACGAACTTACCCACCGCATTCCCCAGATCCACACATACACGATCTGAAACATAATTCATTGGGATACCCCTTGCCTGGATCCACATATCCAGCATATTAAGATCAATAGCATAGGGATTATCTCCAGTCCTCATACTTTCCATAATCAACACCTTCCCATTGTACGTCCATGGACCCTGAGTCTCAACCTTTACTGCATCATCTTCTTCATAGAACTCGAATAAGTATCGAGTTTGTTTCCTTGGGTTGGGAGATGGATCAAATAGTTCCTTAGTTGTCACTCATTTTCTTGGCCTCCATAACCACACCATCATTTGTTGCATGTTGACGAAGTTAATTAATAGGAGCTTCTGTGAGGAATCTCCACACAAAGCTAATAACCTTCCCCGCTCTCGATATCACTGGCGCCTCACCCGATCAATATTTTATGATGACCAAGTCGTCATCAACCTTCATGGCCTGCATCCCCTCATAACTTCGTCCATAGCTGCTGCCGATGGACTAGTCCCCATCATCCCTACCACACCCGCTGACTGACCCGTCCCCCTCGCTCCACTAAGACCCGCTAGCGAACCCATACCTGCCACCCTTCCCTGACTCACCAACGCCTCAGATCCCCCCGCTCTCCCCGACCCCATACCAGACCCACCGCCGCCGACCACCCTATCTCCCTCAGCCAACCCATCTCTCCCATTAGCCGCCGTTGTTACCAATACGTTTAAAACCACCAGCACCGATAACCCACTACCCACCAGCCCTTTGTTTATTTGATACTCTCCTCTGATCTCCATGAGACCACCACCCTCAATCCTCTTATACTAATCTCACCACCACACTCTACAAACTCTAGCCGCCGCAAACAGCAAGCCCTAAAGCCAAACCCTAGTTTGGATACTCAAAAAGAGAGAAGACCACTAGATGAAATAGATTATTTTCATTTTTTTTAGTGTTTTTCTTATTATTGTATTATAATTCAATAGTGTTTTTATCTTGTATATAAAAAATGTGAATAATTGTGTACATAGAACAGAACTATCAAGGGTGTTCTTCTGAAATAACTGATCATTAATAATATGTTAATGTGAATTCATAAATGTATTCTCGAAAAAGGAAGAATGTGATTTCATTTTATCCAAATATTTTGAACCCGATAGAATTTGGAATATAGTTATAGATAAAGTAGTAAAATCATATATATTGATTAATGTACTGACATTTGCTTTTTAGCTGGAAATTTTTTTTTCCTCTCGATTGTATTTTACAAGTAGTTTTTGTTTCTTTTGTTCAATTTTTTAAAATATAGATGAGTAAAAACCGTTATGCATGTTCTCTGTACATAAAAACAAATGAAGATACTTTGAGTTGACCAAAACAAAAATGACAGTTTCGTTTACGTTAGTACTTATTTGCAATTAAGTCCAAATGCTCATTTTCAACTGCCCAAAAACTTCAAACAATTAGTTTGAAAACAATTAGATTTGTTTAGTTTCAAACATAAACACCAGTCATCTTATTTAATCTATATTCACTATAGGGAACCTTAAACTCAAGTCTAAACGAATCA
>JAYMTF010005204.1:0-11927 GCA_036897485.1 Pelargonium nanum | reverse complement strand
TATACTTATGGTAGTATAGACATATTAGCGAACAGAATTTATATACAAACATACACATGCCAGTAATTACAACAAAAAAGGTGATGGTAAGCAACTTCATGTCTTATTCTAAGGCATCATGGAAGACTCAATGGTAGCCTTTCCAATAACTGACATAGATTTCAAGGAACACAGGGTAAATACAAGAGCAATCAACAATAAGACTGTAAAAAACCACTAATGACTGGAACTTAAGCATCCGCATCTATCTGATGCAGCCAAAAGGAGAGGAACTAAAAACTCATCAGCAAAGTATGAATGCATAAAAATCCTTTTTTTCTATTGAGGGAATGACTGAGGAATTTCGAAATCCAATTAGGTTGGGTTGGATGATGAACGATATTACAATTTGCTTTTGTGTTTCTCCCTTTTCTATAAAGAGAAAATCTCTCTGTAGCTTCTAAAGCAGAACTTATGGATTCCATTAAATCATAAAAGTCAATTAATGTATGAGACCTCAGGAACATGAACCAGAAGTTAAAATGCAGGGGCATTTAAATTTAATAATCAAACGAAGGGACGAAAACTTGGGCTGTTGGGCATACTCTACAATGAGTTCTAATGTATGCAAACTAAGCTCTTAAGTTCTATACATTTGGATACAAATTGAAACATAAACATCGTCTAAATAGACAAGAAATTTGACCATTTCATTTGTTCTCATAATTAAAAATAAATTGACATGGAAATAATGGCCATGGACATAAATGTATATCATTAGAGATCTGGCAAGCACAACTTCAAGCTCATAGAAGCTAGCCTAAGCATCTTGCCAAGATGTCAGAAACAAAAAATTACAAGGTAGGACAAGTCTAACCAATTAGAACTATGATTTCATCATTGGTTAACAAAAAAATCCTAACAGACATGATGGGGTTTATGCAGCTGCCTTTAAGTAGTTGAGAGTCCAGCAGTTAACTTGTTCAGCACAATAATGAAAGTCTGGGCAGCACAAAAGGCTCCCACCATTGTGGGGTTTGGGGATGATCATTTATGTACTCAGTCTTATCCCTGATTTCTCGAACCCATGGCCTCAAGGTCACAAGACAGCACCATTATTATTGCACCAAGGCACACCCTCTACTTGTTGAGCACAATATTATAACTAATTAGAAGTGGCTCATATTTTTAAACACTTCCTCATGAATCATCCACTCTGAAATTGATGATGAGATATAATGATAACTAAATACCTAATTAGGACACTGATGCGAGATTTAAATAGATATCATCTCGACTATGTTATTTAAAATACCATGGGTTCATAACAATCCACAGTCCTCAAACAAATGAGAGTACGTAGCTATAGGTTATGAGCAAACATACAACACATTAATTGTATAGCATATAAAAAAAATGTGAGTATGCCATTTCAGTTTGTCCATTGGAACTCCTATTCCAGTCACCTCCAAAATTTTGGAAGTATTTTCCAACTATGGCTCATCTTAGTCCACTAGTTCATAACAGCAACTACATTATGAACTTTTTGGCTCAGTTTTCCTAGAAACTCCTACAATGTGATCATCAATATATAGTATGTAATAAAGTAACAGTTAGAACTTGAATCAATTTAATCAAATCAGAAAAACCTAGAGATCCAAAACAGAATACATGTATTAACTACTAGTATCACCATAATTGAAGCATTTACACTAGTGAATAACCAGATCATGATCAACATATAAATCTTATTCAAATCCTTTATTTACTTAGTTTAAGAAAAATAGGTAAGAAATAGAGATATAACAACATTGAAAGATATTTTGCCAGTGTCCACATAAACATATTGAAATGCATTATATCTATAGATCTAGAAATAGACATTAAGAAGATCCCAAGTTGATGGTGACGCTGACAACGAAAGGAAACTGAATCACCCTATGATTATGGTATGAATAAATTCTAACCGATTCTAATCCAACCCCATCCAATTAGAGTCCCACTAATCATCTAGAGTAGGCATTCCCGAAATGGGGTAACAGAGGGTAATCTGTCTAGTAGCGATTTTAAGTCAAGGAAGGTCATGGTGAAGGTTGAATTGTCACCTCACTTGCCCCTCTTATAAATAACAAGATCACGGTCAAAAGATCATTCTCAATCGAATCCCTTTAATTATTCAGATCTATTAAAAAGATTGTGAAAAAATAAAGATCTAAGAACCTTAAAAGATAATTTTGATCACCATTATGCGAACCAATCAAAAGGAATAAAATCACCAGATCTAGAGGTAAGTGTTAAAAAGCAACAAAAATACAATATAAAATGAGAGATGATGGTGACGCTGCAATGAATGGAAACCACATAAATGATTAAAAAAAACATGATACTAAGGGATACAAAAGCATACCTGACGATGATGACATCAACGATGGCGATGGTGATATCAACGATGGCGATGATGACATCACTTGCTGATGAGAGCAATTGCGACTGCCTTCCATCCTGGCTTCCTTATCTCTACCTCTCTCTAAGGTGGCACTCAAAACCCTAGTTTACTCTCTTTCTTTTATTTTTATATGGAGTTATACCATGAAAAAATTAGAATCCCTTGTAGATTTGTCATGTGATATCACGTGATGGTCACTCGCGTCAACTAGACGCTTTTGATTAGGGAAGTGCTAAGATATGCTCCATTTGCATCCATACTCAACATGTGTCACAAAATTATGTTGGCTCTCTTTAGTTTGTTGTGCTACTTTATGTACTAACCAATAAACCTTACCCATATGATGGGCAAACCAGCGACCAGATCAGTCATGAGTTCCAAAAATTATTTACCCATTACATAGATAAATAGACTATAAGTAAAAATAACATCTTTACTATAGAGGACCAACTCAAGTATAAATTTAACCTGATAATTGAAAGCGCAACTTCAATTTTATACTCACAATACTTGTTGTGACCTCTTGGTCAATCAGGTTCTAATATAATGTTGAAGTGTATTGGAGAGACGATATGAGAGAGAGAAAAATAGAGTGAACACAAGAAAATAACGTTCGGCCATAAGGCCAGCATCTACACCCAAATATTCCCAAAGGGCTGAACTTTATTCACTGACTTGATGTGTTTATAACAATGAACTCATATTTATAAAAAGGTATATGAGATACACATAGTAAGAATTAAATTATAAGAATCACTCAATCTCATTATTTGCTCAATCAAATTAAATATTCAGAATCACTCAAATCTCATGATTAACTATGGGAAATAAGCATATTGCAACATTTCCTCACCCTATGAGCTAGCTTTTGGGGTGAGATGTCTCAAAAGCACCCAATGGTATCAGAACAGTAAAGACAAACCTAGGGATTTTCGGCAGCCTTTACTGTCGTTGAAATCTTCATTGGCCTCAATTGCCAAAGTCTCTCGACCACTGCCTTTGTTACAATTTTTTTCTTAATCTTCTGACTATCCAGTCTTCATTGCTGCATATTGTTCTTATTAAAAGAACCTTTAAGAGAGCAGGCAACAAGCGCGGATAAGGACTGTGTAAGAGGCTAGCTCCGCAAATGATTTCACAACAAGAAAAATTGAACATTGTGACTGCATAAGAGGGGGTGTTGGAAAAGGTGAAGGAAAGATAATATTACCTAAATTATATTATCTAAACCATCGTTGTACAAAATCCCCTGGTCAATAATATGCCAATTAGTCTAAATGTCTAAGTTATTGATGTTTTTCTTTTATTAAGAGAGATGCATTGTTGGTGTTAAAATTTCCTTCGTATAATATGCAGGAGACATTATTCAACTAAACATCTTTGCAAACAGGAAGGGGGCAAGTTTGCACTATGAACTTAAAACAAATTTCCAGATAACTACTTTTAGTATTGTGTATCAAATGATAAGAACATAAGAACGAAAATTCATGAGAAGTTCACCTTAAAAAGTACCGCATGAATTGCTCACATCAGCCGTAAGGCACAAATCCATTAATGATCCAATGTGCTGTCTTTGATCCAAGTTGACTCTCATGACATTCTTCAATCCAGTGCTCTGATTCACACTTTAGCTAATTAAAATCTCACAAATGTAACAAGAAAAGGATACACGAGTAACCCCTGGAGTCACAAATATAGACCTAAACCTCTCTTAATCTTTGCTCTTTCTTTTAGTGATATGTTCATTTACACAATTTTTCGGATAATAGTTAGCATTTTGCAAACAGAGAGGATTCAACTACTCACATAACGAATAACATAAAATAAAATTTAAAAAATGCTAGCATTTAGAAATATAAGCATACCGTTTCCATTAATTGACAAATACATATTTAGTACAGTCTTTTCCCCCATTTTTTTGCAGAGTATGATTATTTGATTCACCCTACAAGACATTCCAACAAACGGGATGTGGACATGCTTAAACCGAATGCATAAACACAATATTGTTGCCAAACAGTTCTTCAAACACAAAATAAGAAGCGAATTAACGGCTAATTATTTGAATCGCAGGCCAAAATAGAAATCATATGATGCACTGAACGCAGTCACTGACTTTAGAAGGTAAGGATTGTGAATTTAATCGTTTAAGTGATGATTCTGTCATCTTTGATGCGATCATTTCACGATTGAAATTTGAAAGGAGCTCTTAAAATGATTAAACTAGGAGGGAGAATAAAATTAAATACCTGAACAGCAACATCTCCCAACCAACGGAAGGACTCAGAGCAATCGAATCTGACAGATGCCATCAGCAAGAGAAACGCCATTAATGTGTTTGCTTCGTTCCAGTCCAGAACCAATATTGAACTATTGATTCCCTAGAACCTGACATTAACGAATCACCCCCAATTATACACTTGCCGGAACGGATCCGGGTACTGATTCAATTGGCATAAATTGGTTCGACCCATGTCAACCAGTTGAATAAAAATAAAAGTTTATAATTCGTACTGTAACGTTGTCTCATCACTTTTTTTTCCATTTTGAAACAAATATAAAAACCGTAAAAAATATATTTAAACATAAAAATGAATTATGATCAATAAGTTAAATTACTACTATAAGTTTCAAAATTGTATATTTATGGTCACGACAGGCTATACAATGTTCATAATTACTTCAATGTTCTATTTTAATATGTCGATTCTACGCACGAGTCCTGCTATGTGAACTGCATCGACTTTCATTGTGCAATTTTTTTATCTTGCCTGATACGTGATCGACATTCACATTGATATCCACGTACCCCTTGTGAGCCCGAGCGTGACATTATTCATTATGTACAAGCAAGAAAATGTGTCTTCACATGCTACAAATAATATAGACTTGAAGAGTCCAGATTTTGAGATTCTTTATTTATTCACTACTTTCAAAAAATCAGTACAAATGCTTGATTAGGATAAATGAAAAATAAGTCACATTTTACCTTAAAAATCGTTTTATAAATATACCCGTGACGCGAATTGTGGGGGCTACACCCAAAGCGCTATTCATAATAAAAAAAAGATTGATACGTTACTTCATTCCCATATTGGATTAGACGTCAAGTGGTATATGTAGATTTAGAGTTGAGTTTCATTTGGTTCGTACTCAAACTTTTGTTTCTTCCAATTCGCACAGGAATCATCTATAACAAAAGAATAACGCAATGTGTTGCTCTTGAATTCAATTATAGTATGAGAGTAAGTGAAATTGTAATTCTCAAGTATGTAATAATGTGTTTTGTACCTTAGCTACTGGAAGTATTTATAGTCGTGGATCTCTAATTAAGATTAACGAAGAGTATTTAAGTATTTAAATGTAATTACAAAACTTTCAAATGACTTTAAAAAAAAACTTCAAACACACTGAACTTGGATTTGTGTGGTCCAATTGAGTTTTGGACTATTGTACGGATCACGGGGGCAAATCAAATAAAATGTGGGTCGCATGATGACAATCGTATGTAGAAATGGGCTATCAAAATTGTGCAAAAATAATTATATATAATCAACATCCTACGCTTATATGTATTGAAACTAATCTTCGAATGTTGAAGCGATATTATTTGCGAACTTATCACGATAAATATAAATAATATTTGTTCATAGTGGTCAAAAAAATATTACTTTATAATTCTCAATTCAAATATAAAATCTCAATAAATATTCTCAAAACACTCGAGCTATTCAGCAGTCAACACTCATCTAGCATTGAAGCCCAAAATTTAGTACCACCTGCAACGTTACATATTAAAATCCAACGAAGGACAAATGTCCCAAAACCACCCAATTACGATATTTATATATTTGATTCCATTTATATATTTGGACTCATTTTCTGATGTCGACATGGCACTGTCATTTACAAAACGTGTCCTCTCATTGGACCATCCCCACCGCAGTTAAGAGACAACACCCAATCAAATCACTCCAATATCATCTTCCTATTCTCATGACACACCAAATCTCCCCCAAGATCCACTTTCTCATCGGACCCTCCACGCGTCCACAATCCATCAACCCACACCCCATTCGCTGTATCCCACGTCCCGCGAAGCCCAACTCGACCTCTCATTGGTGCGTGTCCCTCACGTGCTACAGAGAAAGTAAAGGACCGTATTTTAGTTGTTCCAAGCTATGGAGATTCAACCACGTGTGCGCCATCTCGAAACTCTCCAAAAAGTTCGTCTTCCACTTTCAAAGGAACATTATGCTACCACCCCCAACGCCAGCCCACGTGTCCCATTCTTTTCCAGATGCTCGACACGTAGTCCTCCCTAACTGACTGGCGCGTGGGGCCGAAAACACACATCGTCATGCACGATAGGCTACTTTTTTCTCTCTGGCGGGACCCACTGAATTCGGCCTGTCAGATCGCGTTACTGTTTCAGTGTAGCCCTAGACACGTGGTATTTGCGACTGTGCTGCTGCTATGATTATCGTCTAAACTTCCCGGAAACACCGAGCGAGTGTGAAAGAGGAAAGAGACAGACAAAAGAGGAAAGGTCGAGGAGAGAGGAGAAGCCGAAGAAACGCATGGACCACGGCCATCTGTGGCGGACGGACGGTTGTGATGGCGGTGGTGCGCAGGATAATTCGATAATCAATCGGATAATGCTCAGATTCCGGCCGATTGCGCCGAAACCGGCGGCTGGAGAGCTCGGGTCCGGTACAGTGTCGGCGGATCGGAGAAACGTGTTACTATCGGTCGCGAGGAAGAAGAGGAAGTACACTAGGGTTCGCAAGAGAAACGGAAACGGAAACGGAAACGGAAGTAAGATTAGGAAAAATAGATCGGAGGAGGAGAGAAACGATCCGGTTGTGACCTTGCAATTGTTGCCGGAGAAAACGGACTCGAACGACACCGTGGAAGCACGATTCCTGCGTGACCTCAACAAAGCGATAATCGCGGAGCCGATTCCGGAGAACCGGCAACCACCTGGCTGCTTAACCGGCATGACCGTACTCTCCGTCAAAGATCCGGCGACGGTTACGCCTCCGAGGAGGGCGGTGGAGTCGTCGGTGACGGTAGAACGCGTGACAGACACATGCATGGATGGACGAGGGTTAGGGCGTACGGACGTAGAGAGATTGGAGAATCTCGAGAGAGACACGTGTCCGGGGTTTATATCGGACGGCTGGGATAGGGTACAGTGGGTGAATCCAGCGTACAGGAAACTGGTGGCCGGAGAGGGACAATACTCGCCGGAGATCGCGGTGTGGCTGGTTATGAAAGAGAAACTTCCTAATCTGTACCCGTCCTTTACGTGTCGAGTGAAGTTACAGTACACGTGGCAGGACGAGAAAGAAAGCAAGACGAAGACCGTGACCGTGCCGAGCGATGTGTGGAGGATGGACAGCGGAGGGCTCGCGTGGAGGCTGGACCTCAAAGCCGCACTGAGTCTAGGACTCTGAAAATGCTTTCAATATTGTCAGGTAACATTTCACATACCATTAACTAAGTTTCCTTCAATAAAACTGAACGTGATGCAATGAAAATGAAGCATTAGTATATATAAAAACACATGCGAAACAATATAGAAATTAAATCAATATATTCTACTAAGAAATTTTTTAAAAAAGAAACCAAACAAAGGTTGAGGAAGAAAAGATTGGATTGGGATGTGAAGTAGAGTAGCTGAGTAGTGAGTAGTGTAATGGCTGGCATTGGGGGATGGAGGCGTGCATTGTGGTGGTGGTGCCACGCAGGGGTGGGGGTATACTTTTTATGGCTGGGCCACCAGACAGGAACGGCCTGTGTCTATATATATGTATCTGCCCGTGCCATGAGAATCTCGATCGAGTACTATAACACAAGTATAAGACTCGTAATCTAGTTTTCACATATATATATATATTAGAATTATTAAAAACAAATACATACGACAATGCTTATAAATGTTGGGTTTTGGTTCAAAAAATGGTAGTTTTGCCAACTAATCATTGCACTGGTAAAATAAACCAATCAGAGTTCCTTACATGGCACCACATATCAGTATTAGCTGCAAAAGTTCAAAATTAAAATGTTTAAAAGTTAGGTTAGGAGCGGAAAAAAGAGGTTGGTGGCTCTAAATCATGTAGATAATTTAAAGATTGAAAAAAGTTGAGTTGTTGGGTAGTGAAGCTTTGTTTGATGCCAATCTATCAAAAGACTAAACTATAATGTAGCGTGAGGATTCGAAACTTATCAAATTTATATCAAATCAAAAGCGTGATATTAGCATAAGTTGTTGGGCATATTTCAGTTACTGCCATAAACCTAAGAGTACTTGATGCTTAACTTGATAAAAGACTATTCTTTTAATTAATGCTTGAGTTCTTTGACAAACTAGGATGATATATGGTTACTATTATCATTGTTGTATGTATTATCTGTTATAAAAACATCGCTGTTTAGAGTCTCATCACAAAAAAAAAAAAAAAAAAAAAGATTCGTTTTATATAGTGTTCTTGGTAGATATATATGCCACATAAAAATAAATAAATTTTGTTAGAAACATAGAATTTATATGTATTTCGGGGCCAAAACTCGAATTAGAAATAAAACATTTTTTATGAAAAAATACAAAAAGCTAGACCAATCCGATATTTTTTTCTTAAACTGTAGTGAAACCAGCCAATCACAGAACAATTTAAACGATAACACCAAATGCACGTGGCGGTTGAGGAAACAACATTATGGATAAAATTCACCATCATGACGTCACAAATCTTTGCCGAAGATCTGCATCGCCATCGAACTCTCCACGCGTCGAACCCATACTCTCCTTCTCACATGAGTCCCCAACAACCTCACGCTCCCAACCCAGCTCGTGATGACCAGTCGCGAAAACTGTTTCCGTTCCAGCTACGAAGGTGTTTGGCACGGGACTAGCAGCGAGTGGGGAAACCCAGCACTGAACTGTTAAACCGAATTCGGATGGTTAATAGCCAATAGAAAAACACCACGTTGAGAATTCTGGAACCTCCTGAAAAGAGCAATTCCAACTTAACTAAACGATACGCATCGCCCGAGGCAAGCCCACGTGTACCCCTCTTTTCGTCAGTGCAGGACACAACACGCTCTCTGATTGGCTCCCTTGTGGGGCCACACCAGCCCTCATTTATGCTTTCCCCAGTGGGGACCACCTTCAAAACCAACCAATAGTTTCTCACCACTGTACAAGAGTTGCCCTAGACACGCGTAGCAATTGCACTCGCTCTCTGTACTACCGTTATCATTATCGTCCCAGCTCTCTCCTCTCTCAGATACAGAAACAGGATCTTAGGAACCAATATAGAGAGAGAGATAGGCCGTCAAGGCGGCGGCGGTGGTGGTGGTTGCAGCGGAGGAGAAGAAAAATGGATTTCGGAGGTGGAGATGGGTGGTGCGTACAAAGACGCGCCGGTGGTGCGCATGATAATAGTATCACGATAAACACGAACCGCATGATGCTCAGATTCCGGCCGATCGCGCCGAAGCCCGCCTCCGGCGGATCCACCTCAATACCGGAGAGCAATAGCTTGGACAGCTCGAAAGGAAGGAGGAAGAGAAAGTACGTTAGGGTTCGGAGAAACAGTGGATACACAAGGTCAAAGAAAGAGTCTCTTGGTCAAGATCAGGAAGGTGAGTTAGAGAAAAAGATCGTGACGCTACAGTTATTACCAGATATTGTAGATCGGAAAGAGCCGTTCTGGTGCAGTTTTGGTGGTCCGGTGAGGACAGAGTTAGGTATAGGTGTGGACTCAGAGATCTGTAAGTCGATAGATCGGACGGTGGAAGAGGGCGGTGGGGTTTGTTATAAGACAGTGGTGGAGTCATTGGTGACGGTGGAGTGCGTGACAGACACTTGCATGGATGTACTACTACGAGTGGTGAGGAGTACGGACGTGGAGATGTTGAAGAAGGATCTGGAGGGTGACACGTGTCCGGCGATGATATCGGACGGCGAGAACAGGGTGGAGTGGGTCAATGGGGCCTACAGGAAGATGGTGAGGCAAGGGAACGAGTACGACAGTGAGCTTAGGGTAGGGTTAGTTGTGAAAGAGAAGCTACCGAGTGTGAGTGATTATCGGAGAGGGTTTAGTTGTCGAGTGAGAGTTCAGTACTACTACAGCACGAACTGTACGACGACAAAGAAGGTTGATCAATGGTCGCAGATGGTGGTGCCATGTGATGTGTGGAAAATGGACGGTGGAGGGTTTGCATGGAGGCTGGACACTGAGGCTGCGCTCAGTCTGGGCCGTTGAAACTACAGGTACTATTGTGTGGATCAAATCGTATAATGTTGGGACTCCTAATTCTTAAGATTTACGAGGATTGAGAATTAGGTAATGCTAGCATGGAAAAGCTTTATTTGTTTTTTCTTTTCACTAGCTAGTTAAGAGCTTGTATTTTATTGGCAGGTATGGAGGAAAAGAAACTGATAACAACATCTAAAAGATCCTATAACAAGAGAGAGAGAGAGAGAGTGAGAGAGCAAAGCTACATTTACAAAGCACTGTTACTGATATGCTAAAACTCGATATCTACTACTTCTTCCAACACTCAAAAGCCAAAAATGGGAACACAAAACCAAAATGTTAGGAATCTTCCATGAGCTTCCAATATATGTCCCATACTGCCTGCCATACACATGCATTACCATTGGGAAGGGAACAAAATTCACATTTCTAAGTACATGAGAAACCATTATATAAATATTACCTGTAAATTATATATACGTACCGAGTGATATTTTTTGAGTGTTAGATGGGTTTCAAATGAAGAGTCAAATAAATACTATATATAGTGCATATATAGACAATGATGCCAAAATTAAGAATGTAGCAAGAATTTTGGTAGGAACACCAGCAAAATATCTTGATGTTTATATATGCTTTATTGAGTGCATTTATATATGCTTTCATGTAATGCTACTACTTGATATTTTGCTGTGTGTATCTATATTATATAGTCTAAAAAAATTGAAAAATTGGAAAACTTGTTAATTACACAATTTAATATTTGAAAATAATCAAAACATTTTTTTTTGTAGTTTTTCAAAATATCTTAAGAATATAAAATGTTTTTATTTTGTAGTTGTTCGAATAGAAAAAATCATTTTCATACTTTTTTTTAACTCCATTTCTATACCTTTTAAAGACTCGCAAATTATCTATTATGCATAAATATTTTTATTTTTTAAAAATTTATTTTTTACGTAATTTTAAAACAAAAAAAAATATCTCAACTAAGAATAGTTTCTAAATTCTTAAAGTTTTTAATACAGCTAGATATAAGTCATTAATTGGAGAGCATGCTCCTAAATTAATTTGATTTCATTGTGTTCTACTTTAGTTTTTTATAGTATTTATTTTAGCTAACTGCCAATGCCCATATCTTAACTTTGCTACAGTATATGTAGTTAGTTTTTTTTTTTTGAAGGGTATGTTTATCTTATTAATAACTGGAAATCCGAAAGAGCGTACAATTCAAA
>JAYMTF010005203.1:0-11927 GCA_036897485.1 Pelargonium nanum | reverse complement strand
AGGAGGAGGAGGAGGAGAGGCGGCGGTGGAGATGGTGAGGAGGAAGGAGAAGATGGCTGGCAGAGAAGGCATGGTTGATGGTTAGGAGAGTGAACGAAGAGTGCGTGTGGAGGAAGTGGGAAGCGTGGGTTTGGTTCTTATAGTTATAGCGACGGTGAAATGTGATCGGCGTGTGCTTGTGGAAAAGACGAAGTTGTCCTTACCGTTCTGTGCATGGAGGAGGTGTGTGGGTGTTTTGTGGAGTGTAGGTCAACTGGTCAAGGGCCATACATATTTTGCTGTTGCTGTATCGGTTTCGTATTCATGGTTGAAGGAATGGAGGAGGTGTGTGGGTGTTTTGTAGAGGTGTGTGTGAACTTAACATGCATTTGCTCCCATGCAACTGGACATTTAAAATTGAAAGTAGGCGCAGAACCAAACAGTCTCGTATTCAATAGTGTGATCTAAGTGTGGGCCTGTAGTAATTGAAGAACATCCTGGGATGAAGTTAATTTGGACGTTACTAACATATTCCAAACTCCAAACTTTCTATAAATAGAGGGAAAGGAGATCGATCAGATGGGCTTGAGATAATGACAACTTTGTTACTGTATAATGAAATCTCTAGAAATCTAAGAATACTGAGAAATTGTATTTGATTTGAGCGCTCGAGGAGCTCCCATTTGTTCGGAGAGACATCGGAATAGGGGCGGAAGATGGGAGAACTTGAGGAGGTCGGGAAAACAGTGTGGAGCAACAAGTACATCGAGAATGGTTCCATATTACTAACTACATCAAAATAATAATAGCTTTTTCTAATGACAAATGAATGATATAAGCACAATATGGAAGTTCAATGCCTAAATTTGCACTACTGGGATAGTTTAGGAGGACCGTCAAGGGTGGGAAATGGCAAATAAGTACAAGACTAATGTTGCAGATTCCACCAGATGCATCTTACCATTCATACTTTGTTTGCTGTCCACAGTTCATTTCAAGGCCAATCCAGCAGAACCCAGCTCGAGAACAACCACTGTATGAGTGTATCTGATTATCTCTAGCCTTGCTCTCTGTTTCAAGATCTCAATACTCCCCGTCTTTAGAATTGAATTAATTGAATTTATCCTGTAGAACAAGCTACGGCAATACAATTTGCTTCAAATGCCCTAAAGATTGTGGAAATCTTTGAATCAATCAAAGAGCTAATATTAATAATCTGAATGTGTAAATAGACGAGCCAAGATAAAAATGGCCACTATGTATCAACTAAGATACAATTAGCTGAGATATACAGGACTCACCGTAAATTACAAACATATATATCAGCATACAATCTTCTTTTCATACAGAACGCTTCCGCTTTGACCGCTTGCTTCTCCTTGGCCGAGAATTGGGGTCCTGCTTCTCAGCATTAGAATATGCTCCCTCAAGAACCTCACCCTGTTAAAAGCCTTTGAATTAGTTTGCTTAATGAAAACACAACCTCCACTGCAGAGGACAAAGCAGCAAGAGATAGAGTCAAGTTTTATTCTGTCGGATTCTCATTTTGGTCCTACATCTACACGTCTTGAAACTCATTGAAATGTAAACTTATTCTGTTATTCATGTCCTTTGATGGATTGATTAACAGATAAAATAGTCTAAACATGCTACATACAAGCATTTTACCGGATTACTCAGCAATAAAATAGAGAAAAAAATCAATTTCCTTCTCAATTAACACCCCTCCCGCATACACATGCCCGTCAACTTGAACAGAATGGAATTCAAATGCCATTCAGGGTGAGTACAAAGCATGGATGCTATGCAAGTACTACAAGAGATATGCTCAGGGCTGTGATTGAGCCGAATCACGCATGTAGGAAGGTACCGTACTACAGCAACTGTGTTAAAATTCAATATTCGTGGGAGCCTTTCCTTTCACAGCCCAGCGAAGTAAAATCCTTAACTACTAAAAAAGTACCACCAAACCTACATGTCTAATTAATACCTTTCACATTATTAAAGTTAAGGCTCAAATTTCTCATGCATAGTTTCATAATTGTGGAAAACCATGAGTCTTCCTTTGCTCATTAACAGCATAAAATTTCAAAGCAGTAACAAACATTGGAGTACAAGAGCCATAGTGATAATATGGAAACTACGTGCAGCACAATTTATAAGTTGAAATTGAGTTTACCTTGTCGTTGGCCCCTTCATCCGAATCGTCCTCAAAATCAGATGTGGAAGCCATAGCTTCTGCTGTCAGTACCTTGCTTGGATCTTTCTTCAACTCTTCTCGCAACTCCTTAAGCCTGTAAATAGCTAATCGTGTCAGTAAGAAAATTCACAACCCTTAAAATATTAGAACATTTGTAGTCAAATGAGACAGACCTCTCAGCAGGCACATAACCAGATCTTTTGGCACGTCCTGCAGTAATGATTCCACCAGCATTCTCATTAACAACAGGCTTTGCACCTCCCATTTTGCGCAACCATACTTGTTGAGCAGTGCTGAGGACGTTGTTTGTGAACCTAAAAATTACATGGTCTAAGATGAATTAGAAAGCTGATAAGTACAGGTTCAACATATATGCCTGAAAGGACAATACTAAATTCCCAGAAAAAGACTTATAAATCACTCACACGCAATGCTACAACTATTCAAATAGAAAGAAAAGAAAAAGGTATATATATCAGAATTTATAAAACAAAACACAAACACTCCTATGAAGAACATGTATATATGATCATTATTCGTAAGGATTTTCTTGTACTCCCTTGAGAACAGTAGAGATTGATAGATCAAACTTCAAGAGAGAAAATTAGTGGATGCAGTAAAGTTTTAGAACAGGAAACCAACCAGTATATTGATAATCCTGATGGAACAGACAAGGAGAAGTAACCAATCATAAGCGGAAGAAACTTAAAAATAAGAAGTGTGTTCTTCTGAGCCGGATCATCAGTCTGCCAAAAGAAGACAATTAGGGCTTCACAACGCTTTGAAGTAAAACAAACACTGAGATCCAATTGGCCACCGAAAAGATACTTACCTGGGGAGGTTTCATAATCTCCATTGATACATACTGAGAAGCAACAAGGAGAACAGGTAAAACTAGGTAAGCTGCGGTGTCATACCAGCCCAGTGGTGGATGACCATCCTGCATTATAGATCACATGCACAATCACTACATCAAATGTAAAGTTTGTGACACAAAATAGTGATTAGGTGCCTAATTAACAAGTGATAGGAGTAAAATAACTTTCCACTGTAAGTCTGTAAGTATAAATCCCTAAAGGTCAATTGGGAACTTAACCAATTTATCCACATGATTTTCCATCATACCATGCAATTTAGCTTCTTCGACTCCTTTTTAACGTAATGATAAAGTCCCATGCACTGATTCTAAGAATGCAATCAACTAACTGACAAATGTTATTTTGAGTGAAAGAAAAAACAAACATTTGTCAGAACAAAAACCAATGGTCATGGCACACCATGTAAGTTTAAGAAGATATAACATGTCAACATTAGGCTTAATCACCAATCTAATGCTTTTAACGGGTAGGTTTCCAAGCTAACAGCTATCTAAAAATTAGGTTGACATTGAAAAACCAGAAGAAAAAAAAAACTGACAACAAAAGAGATATCCACAACACGCCTAACTTGCTATTCAGGAAATGTGCAAGGCTGATTATATCAGACAGGATGAGTTAAAGATCTCTTAGACCATATTCTGCAACTGCAGAAGGAAATTTCACTATCATATTCCAATATCCATATTTCTACAAACCAAACTGTTAAACTGTGCTAGGAGGCTTATCAAAGCGAGAACAAGCTATAATCCATGGCGCATCTAGCCACATACACCAAAAACTTATGCATAATGAATGTCAGAGATGCATACTTTAGGTTGAGGGATCAAGTTACATGGGTCCTTAGTCTATGTCAACCATAAAGTTCCAAAACTTGTGATAATTTTTTTTGTAAAAGGTATAAACATGAATTGAATAAGAACAAATGAGCATTAATTCCATGTGACTTGTAATAATAGAAAATTTAATTACCACAAATGGAAATAGCCAAGATATTCCAGCTCCACTTTGTCGGGCAGCAATTGTGGTTGGGCCACCCAATGAAGGAATCCAAAAGAAACCTTCTGTTAACAGTCCCTTCAAGTACCATGTTTAAAAACATTAGCAATAATCAACTTTTTTTAATAAGCAAGATTTGTTCAAACTGCTACCCAGATTATAAATAAAATACCAATACCTAAATTACCTCATTTGCCACATTAGATAGAGCTTGATATAGACCTATCCAAACTGGTATAGTAGCCAAAGTTGGAAGACAACCTATACACCCACAAAAATAAAAATAACTAAGTAAGAAATAATAGTCAACAGCACCAAAAACCACAGAACAAATTAGCAGATTTAATAAATTGATCTAATGACATTAGCAAGCCCTTGGGGTTGAAAGAATGACAAACAAGACTAAGATATCAAGATAAAAGTAACAAAATTATTTACTTCAAGAGAAACTGATGATATGAACATAGGCCTAGCCTATAGAAGACACAGTTGGAACCCAATTTATGAACATTTTGCTTAAAATAACTATTAAATTTTCTGCATTGGCTATAAATGATAACAGCCACTTTGTTCAATACCAATCCATATTCAGAATACGGATTTACTACTTCAAATCAAAAGAGTATCAGCTCTGAAAGGGAAGATGAAATATATGGAAGCTAATATATAAGCATTTCAAGAGATTGATTTAAAAAACACCTGCCAAAGGATTAACTCCAGCCTGAGTATATAATCGTGAGGTCTCCAGCTGAATCCTTTCCTTGAATAAGATAATGAACAAAATCAGAATAGACTTAATTACTATGCCAGGAAAAAAGGGACAGCTCAAGCTCAACTTCAAAATTGAATAAAACACAGATAAACCACAAACTCCAGAATGAGCTCACCTGATTTCCAGCATATCTTTGTTGAATGGCTTTAATTTTTGGTTGAAGGTTTTGCATGGCCAGTGTTGATTCCACCTATATATCCATAAATGTCATTCGAATAGTCTTACTAGTTAGCAATCGCACTTAGCAATTCAACAATTCTCTCACAGCATATTGTCATCAATCTAATTTAAAGTCTGTAGTAACCGAAACTTCTCTTCGTAGAGATAAAAAGATTTTAACAATATGCTCATTGCATTATTTGCATAAGCAAAGTTGCAAAACACACACACCTGTTGCTTTGTCAAAGGCAATGTAGCAACTTTAACGATGACAGTGAGCAAAATAATTGCAAAACCATAGGAATATGGAACATGAACCGCACTGAGCCCATCCTTCAAAATCTGATACAAGCAAAACAAGTTATCATAATAAATAGTTTTATACTAAAGACACTTCAAAATCACAGGAAAACACTTGAAGATAAAGAGATTAGTCTCATTCCATGAAGGCCTGACCAGTAACTAAACTACGAATCACTAAGCAAGTCAAGTTTAACTAAAAAATCAAAATATATAGCCGAAAGTCCAAATTTCAACTCGAATCTCCAAATTCAGTGACCTGACATGAACTCACACACAAAATTGAGCGATTAAATTACCTTGAGCACGAACTCCATGCCTTCAGAGATAAAACCGAACCATCCGCCATTCTTCTGCACAGCGACGTCGGTCGAAGCCGAGGCGGCGTCACCAGCAGCGGCATCAACAGCAACGGCAGCGTCTGCGAGCGTGTAGAGGAAGCCTTCCGTCCGGCTAACAATTGCGCTGAGATCGATGGAAGAATCTAGCGAGTGAATCGGAGGGATGTCCTGGAAGCTGAACTTGACTCTGGTAGAGATGAGCCGGCGGTGGGGGAGCGTACGGATTCCATAGCGATGTGGTGACGGAAGCGGAGCTCCGATGAAGGACGGAGATGAAATTAGCGTTTTCGCCATGGGGTTTTGGAGGTGGTGAGAGCAAGTTCAGCTTCTCATGGAGTTGTGGTTGTGGGGATGAGGAAGCTTTGGCAGAGAGAGATGCTGTGAATTACTACTATTATTTTATGAATTATCCGTATTTTCTTATTTATTCCCACCACGATCGGAGCATCGACGAGACAAATTTTGGTCAGGGACTGGGTGTTCCACCAATTAGCAAATGCCACGTCAGGTTGGCTAGGGGTTGTGTGGTCATTTCCGTCTGTTATTGAAACTGCGATTAGTGAAACGACCCGATTCGGTTGGTCCAGCTTATGTGGCCGTTGGCTCACCACTGTCCACTCGCCACTCCTTCTCGCTAATTAAATACACAATACACTTCCTTTAAAAAAAAAAATACACAATACACCCATATTTTAGTTTTTAAAAAAATAATACTTTTTAAAATTAAAAAAAAAAAAACTCAATTGTGATACCACATTTTCTCCTAAGTCCTAGCCTCTCCCCACCAATAATTTAATTTCTAACTCTTCAGATTGTCGTCATTCAAATATTTCAATGTTAATTTATCGATCGTGTATACCTTAAAACATGTTTTAGTTTCATTTTGTGAAATTTAAAGATGTTTAGCATTAATTTGTAGGCTTTGATGTGCGAAAATATTAATGTTCTATATTTTTTTTTAAGATAAACATTAATGTTCTATATAGCTTGTAGCTATTATAGGTAATTGACAACAAATTAGTACACAGGTAGAGAATACACATGTTCATCATGTTCTTGCAATTTTGTCTACTAGTTTTTAACACGAAAATGACATTATGCTTTGTACTAAATGTTCATCATGTTCTTACAATTTTGCATCATCGAGAAAGCCCAAATTTAAGTTTTCCTAAGTTAAGTAGTTTTGTTTCATATCGGTTCTTACCCAAAAAATTATAGTTTATAACCTCTGAATGATACATGGTTGATGCGTCCATTTAAATCGCGTCCAAGAAACATTATAGTTTGTAAATTCTCTTAAGAGCGGTTTTCTGACAACATTTAAGTATGTAGTTCTAGGAGGCAAAGGTGGAGGTTCAACCCTTGGAGACAATGCTGAAAAATTCCTTACTTATTGGTTTTTTTAGAGTTTGCATAACGGAAGCACATAACTAGAAGGATATTTCGGTGTATATCTAAAAATCCGCCGATTGAGAAGAATGAAGAGGGAATGATAGAGAAAGCCCAGGGTCCCAAACATTTAATTTCCTGTGAGCTAAGAATGGGCTCGTTTAAGAGCCCATCTTCCTAACGATCTTCTGTAACGTTCAAATCACCTGCACCATCTGATCTGGGCTCTCTGTTAACGCCACCACGCGTCGTGTACCAAATGATTGGCCCAAAAACGACAGATTCAGAACTGGCTTTTTGAATCTTGAACCCAATGGGGCTAACCAATTCAAAACCCAACTAGGGCCCATCAGTGCTCACCTCGAGCATAACGATCAACCAACAGCACGTAGATGTCGTATTAAACCCAAAACGGCCCATTAGCAAAATCAAAATATACAGCTACCCAATCAGGCAAAGATTACCCGCGAAGGAAACGCACCGCGTGGAGAGATGGACGGCCACGATTCGTCCTCCGCGTGCACACCTGGACGAAAATTCTCGAACCGCCTGGAAAAAGCGGGAAGAGACTCGTACACAGAACAACACAGCAGTTTAAGAAATAATCTACAAATCAGAACATTCCAGAGGGAAGCTAGTCTTTATAAGCACAGCTCTTCACACAGTTTCTCACAGAATCAGAAGTAAAATCGAAATCGAAAGCTAATTGTTGAGAGCGTTTCTCTACAAAATTCAGAGTTTTTTTCTTTGTTGTTGCGGTAAATTTTTGTGATAAGGCGTGAGCTATGGCTGGCAAAGGTGAAGGTCCGGCGATAGGGATTGACCTCGGCACCACCTACTCTTGCGTCGGTGTGTGGCAGCACGACCGTGTTGAGATCATCGCTAATGATCAGGGGAACAGGACGACGCCGTCGTATGTTGCTTTTACAGACACAGAGCGGTTGATCGGAGATGCGGCGAAGAATCAGGTCGCCATGAACCCTATCAACACTGTTTTCGGTATGTTACCTGACTCGATCTTGCTTCTCTGTTAGGTTATGTAGAGATTGGTTCGATTTTTTATTGCTATGTTTTTGTGCATGTCTATTCTGTTGTTAACAAAATACAGTAGCTTTAGGGGTTTATTAGTGTCGCATTTGTCTGATGGTCGAATGATTTTACAAGAAATATTAGAATTATAGTTTGATAGTCTGCTGAATTTGAGTATCTGGACTAGTTGAGATCTACTCATCTCTATTGTGTTGATATATAGAAAAAAAGTTTGAATTTCAATTTTATCTGGAGGATACTGTCATATTTTGTATTGTGTTTTGAATTTTGAACTGTAAATATAGTTTTTGCTGAAATTAGGATTTTTGTCCTGGATGGTGCTATTTGTCTTCCTGACTTGGGGATTTAGTAATTAAATGAGCTAAATTTGTTTTATTTCAATTTTAGTAGTTATGCTCAAGTTGCACTGGTTTTGTTTTGTTTTGTTTTGTTTACTGGTTGAATGCAATAAATTTCTCAGATGCTAATTTGATTTGTCTATTGGTTCAACAGATGCAAAGCGCTTAATTGGTAGGCGATTCAGTGACACTTCGGTCCAGAGTGACATGAAGTTGTGGCCATTCAAGGTCATTCCTGGACCTGGTGACAAGCCAATGATTGTGGTTACATACAAGGGAGAAGAGAAGCAGTTTGCAGCTGAAGAAATCTCATCGATGGTTCTCATCAAGATGAGGGAGATTGCCGAGGCTTATCTCGGTAAAGAGATCAAGAATGCTGTTGTGACAGTCCCCGCCTACTTCAACGATTCCCAGCGACAGGCCACAAAGGATGCTGGAGTTATTGCTGGTCTCAATGTTATGCGTATCATCAATGAGCCTACAGCTGCTGCTATAGCATATGGGCTCGACAAGAAGGCTGGAAGCACCGGGGAGAAAAATGTCTTGATCTTTGATCTTGGTGGTGGTACATTTGATGTTTCACTTCTCACCATTGAAGAGGGTATTTTTGAAGTGAAGTCTACAGCTGGTGACACCCACTTGGGAGGTGAAGATTTTGACAACAGGATGGTGAATCACTTTGTTCAAGAGTTTAAGAGGAAGCACAAGAAGGATATCAGTGGAAACCCTAGGGCTTTAAGGAGGTTGAGGACAGCTTGTGAAAGAGCGAAGAGGACCCTGTCATCCACTGCTCAGACGACAATTGAAATCGATTCTTTGTACGAAGGAATCGACTTCTACACCACAATCACCAGGGCCAGATTCGAGGAGCTGAACATGGACTTGTTCAGGAAGTGCATGGAGCCGGTTGAGAAGTGTTTGAGGGATGCTAAAATGGACAAGAGCACCGTCCATGATGTTGTTCTTGTTGGGGGATCCACCAGGATTCCCAAGGTCCAACAGCTTCTACAAGACTTCTTCAATGGGAAGGAGCTTTGCAAGAGCATTAACCCAGATGAGGCTGTTGCTTATGGTGCTGCAGTTCAAGCTGCAATTTTGAGCGGTGAAGGTAATGAGAAGGTGCAGGACCTTCTGCTTCTTGATGTCACTCCTCTCTCCCTTGGTCTGGAGACAGCTGGTGGAGTCATGACCGTTCTGATCCCGAGAAACACCACCATTCCCACCAAGAAAGAGCAGGTGTTCTCCACCTACTCCGACAATCAACCAGGAGTCTTGATCCAGGTTTACGAGGGTGAGCGAACCAGAACCAAGGACAACAATCTGCTTGGCAAGTTTGAGCTCAGTGGCATCCCTCCAGCACCAAGAGGAGTCCCTCAGATCACTGTCTGCTTCGACATTGACGCCAATGGTATCCTCAATGTGTCGGCTGAGGACAAGACCACTGGCCAGAAGAACAAGATCACAATCACTAATGACAAGGGCAGGCTCTCCAAGGAGGAGATTGAGAAAATGGTGCAGGAGGCTGAGAAGTACAAGTCCGAGGATGAGGAACACAAGAAGAAGGTGGAGGCAAAGAACAGCTTGGAGAACTACGCGTACAACATGAGGAACACAATCAAAGATGAAAAGATAGGCGCGAAGATAGCTGCTGATGACAAGAAGAAGATTGAAGACGCTATTGATCAGGCCATCCACTGGCTCGATGGGAACCAGCTTGCGGAAGCAGATGAGTTCGAGGACAAGATGAAGGAGCTGGAGGGTATTTGCAACCCTATCATTGCCAAGGTTTACCAAGGTGCAGGAGCTGACATGGGTGGAGGCATGGATGAGGATGGTCCTTCAATGGGTGGTGGCAGCAGTGCTGGGCCTAAGATTGAGGAAGTTGATTAAGTCTAATGGTTCTGGTTCTAGTTCTTGCTTTGGAGGTAGAGGGTTTGTGAGTTTGGGAATTCTGTGGCTTTCTTAATGTTTTTTTGTGTTTAGTTATGGTTGGATTGTTGATCAAACTGGAAATGTTATGTTTTTAATTTAGTTTCAATATATAGAGCATTGCTATTACTGTTACTTTTCTGTCTGCTATCTTCTTCATCTCCTCCTTTAATATTTGCAATGAACCAAACTAATCTGATTCAAAATGTCACCTCTATTTGGAAGTGATGTTGGTACACTTACAGTTAGAGCATCTTTGAAGAACCAGTTTTAGGTGGCAATTGATTAAGTCCAATAGTACACGATAAAATAACAATACAAACCTGACACCAAAAAAAAAATGAAACTTTAGATAAATAAAAATCAATTTGCAAGATGCAAGGCCTCCTTAAACTAAATCACAAATCATCCAGCTCTAGAAGCACAACACAACCCATTCACCTGAAACTGAACCCTACACTTTTGAGGTATGAACTTAGATGATTACTTTGAAAAACTAAAATGATATTATCTGCAGAAGGCATGAACTAAACATAATCCAGATCTAGCAGCAACATAATCACAGATTATTTATAAGATCTTGCAACTATAATCAAACAAGGTGCAATAGAAGGAAAAAGAATGAATGCTATGATGTTTGATATGAGCAAAAGATAACATAATAAAAGGCAAGGTGTTTGTTAAATATGTAAATGGTATATCATCAAATTGTTTTTTTTTTCCTTTCCAGATACAAAATAATGGAAACACTGAAAGCTACACTTACATTTCTCAAATTAATGTTGCTCACGACAATAGAAGTTCATTAGCTCCAAGGTGAGGGCGAAGACAAACACGAACCTCGTGTTCTTCTGGTCCCACGCGGTATTTTGGCACCATAATTTCAAGACCTGTACCTGTTTCATCTCCATACGCTTCCAGCTTGGCATCATCGGGAATCCGGGTTGGTAGCGGGATTTCCCTAATAAACTCTCCACGAGGACAGTGTTCAGGAGAAGGATCGGTGAGCTTGAATGTTCTGTCGTTTCTCTTGATAAAGGGCATGCAGGCTGTGCTTACGGATGATATTTTCACGACGCCATGTGTGAGATTGTTCCACCACGCAACTTTCACCCTTGTAAGATCGGCGAAAGGCAAGCTGATAATAATCAAGTAACCTTCTTCATCCTCGTAAATAGTTTTTGCAGCTGTAACGGGCCCGTAGATATTCTTCATAACCCCGCTAAACTCATTTAACCAGGGTGGTTCTATAGGGTGTATATCTGTATCTTGAACTCTATCGTTATGTTGATTAATGACCAAACAACAATCTTCATCATTCCCATCAAGAAATAAATCTTTCTTCCTCTTATTGCTAACAGGTGAAAGATCCATTCCGCCACCATTAACATGATTTGATGGCCGAGTGGACAGATTCAAGCCAGACCCATTTAGCAATTTCTTTGCATGTGGATGTGGGTTAGTCTTCAAAGGAGGAAGGGGCCGCTCAAGTTCAAACTCCGTGCTAGGAAGGTTTCTCCATGAACAGAATTCACTCGCTTCGGTGGGAACTAAGAAGTTCAAATCCCTACCCGTACACTCCATCCTCCTCTTCCG
>JAYMTF010005202.1:0-11931 GCA_036897485.1 Pelargonium nanum | reverse complement strand
TATTAAAAAAAAACTAATTATACTTTCGAGTACCAAGTTTCGAATTTTGAAGTGCAAATTATGAAATAAAAGAATTAAAATGAGAACGATAATCTCATTTCATCCATCTTATAATGGATTATTGAGAAAGATGATGAAAATGAAGAAGTTCTAATCTAAGCAGTAAACATCATAAATAAAATTTGCATTCTCTTTCTCAAACCAAATTACATTCAAACAGTGCATTAACAATATGACAACAAAACTCGAACTTGTGTCCTTTAGATATATAGAGGACTAACTCAACTAAAAAATAAGTGATATTTGACGACACACTATTGATATTATACTATAACATATCATGACATATATGATCACATTCATGCATCTGCCAATTTCCATAACAACAATCAAGTTATATACTAAACAGTCTGCTACATAAATATTTGAGATAATTACGAATACTATCCAATAATGATGTATAAAAACACATAATTACACTTTTTAACTGTAGTAACTTTGCTGATAAACAAATTTTAATGGAGAAATTCATTCTCACGTCATGTGATTTTCACATGACATTCTCTCATTTTAAGTTTACAAAATGCTCTTACAACACAAAAAATACCCAATAACATGGAAAAGTATAATTATGTGTTTTGTGACATCATAACTGAACAATAATTATAGTTACCCCTAAATCTTATAACAAAGAGCATTCACAGATTGTTATGCGGTACAGAAATAACTGAGAAAACTATTCTATGAATGAGCAGGTAGAGGAAAAAATAAATCTGACTGAACCAATTTCATTGCATATCTAACCAAACTGATTTGAACTTTCATAAAAAGAGAACTATTTACATTTGTGAATTGTGACTAGTTGTATGGAGTGAGAACTCAAATCTCTATACCAAGCTCAGAAAATGTGTTGCAAGAGAATCACATAACAAAAATAATGTGTTTAGTTTCTTTTTTCTTTACATGCTAATTATCAAGTATTCTTTTGCGAGCAAGTATAAACCAGCAACTGACCTCTATTATCAGCTACCGCCAAGACACCCGGCGTTGAATCATCAGTAGCTATACATGAAACACTGCTACCTGACGTAGAGAAGAAAATAAAACCACCTCAAACCGTCAAAATGATTCCTATCTCATCAACTGAGTAATAGTTCAACATTACTATGTTAAATACAAGCTGATAAAAAAAACTATGTTAAATATAAGTATCATAGGTTTTGAGAGTAGCATGATATTAACTTTCCAACATTGCCATTTGGAGGCATCAGTTATCAAAAACAATAAAAAAAACTATGTTAAATACAAGTATCATCGGTGCTCTTGAATTTATACAAGTATCTCATAGGTTTTGAGAGTAGCATGATCTTAACTTTCCAACATTGCCATTTGGGGGCATCAGTTATAAAAATCAATCAAATAATATTAGAGCGGGAGATCCCGTGTTCACACAATGCAACCCCCATATATGATGTGCCTATGGATTATGTTCATCTAGTCAGGGGTAGTGTAGCCTACATGCGAAAGCTTTTTGAGTATTAGGTTGAAATCATCGGGGAGTTACACATGAAATCTGGAGATAAATACTCCTTAAAAATTGTATGTACCACAATTTGCAAAAACCAGAAGTAAAAAAGCAGATGTGAGTGACACCAAAATGACAAGCATGAATAGAGCATGTACTTGTATAGGATGATTCTCTTCAACGATTTAAATCAAGGAGATATAAACTGGAGTCCTAACAGCAATAACTGAAGCATACCTTTGAAATCATGCAGGGTGCCAAGTTTAGTTCCAGTCACCAGCTCCCACATGTACACTAGTCCATCACATGTACCGATGATGCCCTGTCCTGTTAATGCCCCAATGGCAGCGGCCCTGAAGTCAATTATATACTTTAGAACTTTGTCCCCACATCTGAATCTAGGAAGCGTGTAATAAGTTGTCTGCCTTATGCTAGGCTAAAAGAAGAATTAGGATATTAACCTAAAGTTTAGCTCAATTGCTAATGATGCTAAGGCATGAAGCTGCACTTCTTCAGCAATTGATATTTTATAAGTGTAAGGGGCAGTACATATATTTTCAAGGAAACTTAAAAATAGTCCCTAGTGTTTGGGGTAAGATTATAACAGCACAATTCACCCTCTTAAGTACATACTAAAAAGTCTGCATTTCTATGAAACATCAAAAAGAGCAATGAATTTAGAGCACCTTGGATCCAATGCACTTCCCAAAATCACCGAATCTTTCACCAATAGAGCTAGCCTCCACCATCCTACTGGGTTTTTTTGGCAACCATTTGATGTACAGTTATATTGAGCATCGGTATCAGGATCAGTTGAGACAAGAATCCAGACAGCAATATCTTCCCCATCTGATGGAAGAAAGGAGTCGTTCTCCTTGTGATCCAAGGACCATGTTTTTGTTGTTGCCATAATTCTGTCGATGTGCTCATACATATCAGAGTGGTTCAAAAAAGGGCATTTCCTTTGCCAACTGAACACACTGATTGGTATGAATTGGTATAATGAACTGCCTGGAGAAGAGAATCTTGATAACAAGATCCGTTGTGAAATATCCCTGAAAATTAGAAAAGTCAAGCTGATTTTTTTTTTTTTTTGAAGCAAAGTGAAACTGATCTATTTCATCTTTTTTTTTTCCTCTTATAGTTTTGTAATCTCTTGGTGAAAAAGAGAGAAAAAGAAAAGATGGAGCCTCATCTGAACAATTTACATACCATATACTAAATTCTCCAAAACCATTATGACCAACAATGAGAGGAGCACAATTAGGGATTCTCTTCAACTCCACTATGCATGGAGAGACACTGTCATTAGCTGGTATAACAAATTCCTCTATCTGTGCACTGAAAATGGTAAGTTCAGAAAATAAATGAATCCGTATTTCCACAAAGAATGGATATAGAGTAACATAAGGGAGCACAATCTTTAAAATTGACAAACATATCAGACTCCAATAAATCTGAATAAAGCACATATTACCAGCAGAAAGGAAACAAGGCAGAGTGCAGTTATAGTCAACTCATATGCTCCTTAAGATCAAGTTTGAAGAGCAGTTCAGTTCAACGAGTAGTGGGCATACTGGGTAAAGAAAGACCTGAGTAATTTATAGCCGTACAACTAAGCAATCAATATCATGGATCCATTCATGTTTTGGGAGATTGAAGAAGGAAATATTTGTGGGGGGGGGGGGGGGGGGGGGAGGTAAAGAATTCTAGTTCAGAACATGAAAAACTTGACGATAAAGATGCACAGTTAGGCAGTGCAAGTAGTCCTTCGCTAAAATAAGAGCTTAAAGTGGATTATTTAATTTAGGTCATAGGAATCTGACAAACAATTTAAAGAAGATTCACCTCCATGTTGAATTCATGACCCATAGATGCAGTCTTCCACTCTCTCCTACTGCGATAAGGTGGTTGGGTTCACAGACCAATATACATTGAACACCTTCACATGTTCTAAATTTTGTCACAACTGAGACATAACCAAGTTTTACTTGAACAATCTTTACTGAGTCCTCCTTGCAGCATGATGATGTACATGTGGAGCACAAACAGTGCTTTCTCCCTTCCCTGAGAGCATATACAGGAAATTACAACTTACAACTTTAAATGTCTCACATGTAAATACCTTTTTTCTTTATTTTACAAACCTGCAATAAGGTGCTTTTAGGATGTCAAGTAAAACAAGACACAGTCCATCTGGAGTGAACTGAAAACTTGATGTTTCCACTGCAATCTAACAAATAGCATAAATGTAAAAACAAAAACTAACAAGAAGCAGGAAAGGATTGCAACTGAAGGAATCTATACAAAATTAAGAGGATCATCACCAAAGTAGAACTTACTTCTCCACCAAAGTGATATTTAGGAACTTGAATACTGACTGGCGTATGACCAACAAGAGAAGGGCATCCTACAGCTGGCTCTTTGATTTCTACCCTGTACATAAGAAGGGTCCTCTCCTCATCAACCAATAGGCCACATAGAACACAAATATAGACATCATGACCTCTTGCACTCACTAATAGAGATGTAACTGGCAGAGGGTGCAAATAACGTCCCACAAGTTCTACAACGCCCTCTAGCTCGTTATCGAGTTCCATATTTGTGTAACATTTGAAATCTGACCTAGCTTCAACTTCCTTTGTATCAGATGCGTTTTCATCAATGCTTGTCCCCTGTTTCTGAGATAATAAAGTACAATGTAACTCTTCTTGGTTTTTCTGCCCAACCACCTCCGGTACAAAATGATCCTTAGATTTTTCTACAAGTAGTGCTGATGGATTAATGAGGTCTGAGGTATCCTCGTCTTTGGAGGAACAAACCAAAGCATGATTTTGCAATAACCCTTGATCCTTATTGTTTAATATCTCTTTGTTCAGACCCTGAGAGTTCCTTCCAAGCTTGACTTCAGTACTGAATAAACCCTTTTTACATGGTATGCCGTCAGATTTCATTTGATTAACCCCCGAGGCAAGCAAATTTCCTGTTGAAGTACCATCTCCTGAGCTTCTGCATATAATACTTTCTGATAGTGGACAATCATATTTCTGTGTTGAGGAAATCCTTTTTGAACTTTTTTTTCTGGTATACACCATAGGAGGGACTTGACTCAGGGACATGTTATGAGATTCAACATTCCCAGTTTTAGCATTGATCTCCTTCTTTGATACTGGCAAGGAACTCAATATGCCTCTTACTATAGTGTCACTTGTCTCCATTTCTGTAAAAATCAACCGGTACTTCAGTTTAATGAAGCTTCATTGGAATTAAAGGTGCCAATTCACATGCACAAAAGTAAATCCTGAGTAAATAGGATTGACAGATCTGAAAATTATCAACAATGCTGTGTATTTTGGATCTTTAAATGATTCAATACAGAAAAGAATCCTTAAAAAATGGTTCATGACGTGATATTAAATTACATCCTGTATTCCTGTGCATGTTGTGATGTATATAGCTTATGGTCCAGTCAAACTGACATGCATGAATTCATTTTCAGGATGGGATGGTTGTGGAAGCAAAGGAACTAATCTGAACTCATTACTTAGACTATATCAACCAAGCCACATGAGGTAATTTCTTATCATCTGAGGATTGAAAATGAAATTTTGGCAGAGAATGTTGGTTCAGTAACCATACCTTGAGTACAATCAGGTGCAGTACTGATGCACTTCTCATTGGGATGAAATTCAGCTCCTACTGCCTTTTTATCCAGACTTGAACAAATATCCTTTACTTCAGAAGAAACTTCCTTGCAAGCAGATGAGCGACCTAAAATAGACTCAGGTTTGTAACCATGACCTTCCTCAGGCTTTTCATTCAAATCAACATCAACTTCATTGTAGCATAAGATATCTTTGCTCCCATTGGTTTCAACCTGACAGATTGGTGATTCAACCTGCTGCATATAACTAGCGAGTTGTGAGTTTTGGGAAGATGAGTCTCTCCCAAAAATACCTTCATGTTCAACTATATCAGGTCTTACCTGGTTATTTACAAGACCTCCACATTGAGTATCCTCAAAACTATCAGGGACAACAAACTTGGTATCTACACAACTTTGGGTAGCTGAACCAAGGTCTGTACTTTGAATGTGTATCTCTGTCTCTTTCTGCACCTGGGCATTCTCAATAAGACCACAAGCTGCAAATTTGACAAGGTAACATTAAATTGATGCCAAAGAAAAGGATGCCATAGTCTATTAAAAACTAGGTAAAAATGCTTGAAAGCTACTGTGCAACAAACTAATCCAACACAGGTTCAAATTTCAACATACAAGAAGATGGAAAATCCACAAAGTAGCCAGTTTCATTCATTGCTTCTTGAGAATTCACGTGGCTAGGCATAATTTCAGAAGTATTAATGGTTGCTTTTTTCTTCCTTGGGACCTTCTTGAGCAGTGGAATTGCTTGTGGAAGTAGCAATGTCATCATTGACTTTGCCATTTCATCGCCAACAGAGTCAAAATCATTCTTTTCAGAACTCTCAGTTGAGTTAGGTGCCCTCATTTCCTCATCTGGGTGTGATTCAGTTATCAAATCTTCAGAAACAATCTTGCCAGATGCGGTAATTCCTTCTTTTGCATTGCCCTTACTGCAGATTCTTTTATTCCAAGTACTTGGATCATATTCAGATGCATTATCTATACTGAGCCAATGTCAGAAACCACAACATGGGAGACAAATAAAAATACTTAAAACCAAAAAGTGGCTAGCAAACTCTTGACAGTCATATTGAACTTATTCATCATAAAAACACTGGATGATTAAGGAATACCTTGAGTAAAATCTAAGGTATCAGGTGCACAGAGATCAACATCATTGATGGCTAGAGAGTCTTTTGCAACTGGCATACCATCATTTTTATCTTCTATTTCCATTCCAAAACTGAACCCTCCCACATCAGCATCTTGTGACCTATGAAGCTGTGAAAAGTTATGAATCTCTCATGCTTTACAAATTGGTAACAGTTAACCATATATTTGTCTAGTAATGGAACAAAATAAAAATATGGTTGAACTGGTATACAACATAACTGTTAGTTGGTATGATTAATACATATTACAGTAAACATATCCAATAATAGCCTGCTTCAGCAGTATGCCCTAACGAGCTTGGTGGAGTGCCTAATACTACTAGGACGGACATGCTTACTGATTTGTCTTCTGAAGGGGAATTATGGGCAGCTCTGGAGGCTTTACTAATTTCAGAACTCTCTTCTTGGGCAGGGACAGCTTTCTCACCAAGATGGCCACAGAAGTTGGCCGAAGTCAACAGTGAACCATCTTCAGCTAGAGGATAGCTATTTTCTTCTTGAACAACCAATTTTGAGTGCACTGTTGATTGCAAAGCCCCTGGATATTTATAAATGTCACTCTTCTTTTGAAACAGAGGATGGAATCAAACTTTAACAGTTACTATTCTTCTTATTTACCTTGTGAAGATTTTGAAGTACCAACATTATCTAACAGGTCTTGAGGTCGGGGCTTCTTCAAAGAAGCCTTACCAGTTGATTTTGTATTTATTCTTTCACCCCTCTTACTTCTCTTCCTTGTGATTTCTGCCTCTGCCAAATATGGTAGTAAATCAGGATATATACATACATTTGTGCATTGACCGCCTTTCTCAGATCCATAAGCCTCATTGCATAGGGTGGAAGCTAACATACTCGATTCAGCTGTTCCATTCACATTCGCCACAAGTTCTCGAAGTAACCGCTGGACTAATGGATTTTTGAAACCAAAAAACTGCAGAGCAAATACAAAAAGAAATTTAATTTGGGACAGACACTGATTTACCATGGCTTATCTGGCCTTTTTTATTTGCAACAGATAGTGGATAAAGAACAGAATGGAGCATAGACTAATCTTCTGCTTACTAGGAGACAGTAACACCAATACTGTGAAACATAAAGATATAAGTATGCATAGAAGCAACATGTCCATTGGTCATGTAACGACAAGAAATAAAATGGAAAACCAACATAACAATCGCAGCTCATAAATTAATAGGAGAAATATAAACTCAAAGCACCAAAATGATCATGTAAGTTTAGCAGCAAACAAACTCTATTGAGCACCCTACTCGCTTTCATCGTTATTGAAGCATTTCTAGATGTGTTAGCCCTTCACGCACATTCTCAGGGTGTGAGAACTACAAACGCCCACAGTTCATTTAAACAATTGGATTCAATAATAAGATCTTTCTTTTATATTTTTGCAAAAAATTCAGATGTAATAACTGACCAAGATAGTCACAAAACACTCGCGAGATTGGAAAACAACAAGAGCTTTTTTTGTTAGTGTAGCTACATGAAGATTCCACTGAACACTGAGCTCACTTCTAAAATTTGCACAAAATTGCAAAAACTCAGTTACACAAGGCTAAACTGATCGTGTCAAAATACAATTCAGAATAGTTCATTGTTTCTAGATAGATGACAATTCACAAAATATTAACATCCATAATTGCCACTATTTCTCATTCTTTCAACAGTATAATCATATTATGCACATTATAAATTTAGAAAAATTTGGCGAAACTAAATTGTGCAAACGAATGAAAGCAACCTACTTCAACACCATCAATCTTGCAGGAGAGTCTTTTTCCGTGGCCATTGCGAGGGAAGCTTTTTTTCTGGAAATTGTCCCACGCAATATCAGGCGTCTGCCCCGAGCAATGCCGTCCATCCCCGGCTGTAATCTGCACATTCCTCAAATCTCTCATATAAAAATCACAAATCACAACATTATATCAAAAAAGTTAAGAACTCAACAAACCACAAACAGAGGTCCTTTAGGTCCCTCGCGGATCTCCATCTTGTGCGAGCTTCCATTGTGTGCGCGAACTGCCAGGTAGCCAACCGGATACGGATAGCGATCCTTTCCCTGCAAAACAATGAGACGAAACGAACTGAGACTGCTGGACGATTGAGGACGGAGAGAAGATGAGATCTGGTTTCAATTCGAACCCTAGAGGAGCTCCAGTACTTCTTGTCCCAGGGGCCTTTGTAGAGCGATCCGATGGAGGTGATCTCGAGGTCGTCTGGTTTGTGGTCTTCGTTCGATTCCACCATTGGAGAACGAAGAAGAAGAAGAAGAAGAAGAAGAAGAAGTGCTGTGGTTTTGGGGAAAAGTCTGAGAAATGAGGAGGTAAGCGATTTATATAGGAACAGTGTTTGGTTTTTGTTGGCGGGAGTATGAATTCTGCTCTTCTTCTTCCCTCCATAATGTGAGTGTTATAATTACCTGCGGGTCACTTTCGATGGGTGACTGGATTTCTACGGGTGAATATTTTGTTAGAAAATGTTCTGTTTTGGTTCATAAATTGTCAATTTTGTTCTAAACCAACCCCCAATTTTGTTTTTGTTTCAATTTTAGTCTCATTCTATAATGTTGGGGATTCAAATTTTGAATCAAATTCGTCCAAATTATAAGTTTAGAAATGCATGTTAGGTCAGGACAGTTAAGTTTGAGTTTTGCATGTAAAATGTGTAAGTCACGTGAATTATTTAATACAACTGGATTGTCACGTTAACGAAATAATTGATTAAAATAATTATTTAATATATTTTAAATTTCATGTCAGACGATGTAACGAATAAATTAACATAAACGACAATTTTAAATCCATGGTTGAAAGTTCAAGACTTAATTTAAGTTAAGAATTTGAAAATATTGGGTGCATATGAAAATTTTCAGGATAGAATTAGGTAATGTTTGAGAACGTGAATTTGATTTGAAATTCATCATTTAAAATTTTGATTTTGAAATGTTGTATTTCAAATACAAATATAATGTTTGAGAAATCATAAAATTTCAAATGACAGGATAAAAATCATCATTTGAAATCTCATATTGTAGGCATGTTATGAATGTTATTGAATTTGACTCAAATCTAAATCTAAACTCATGGAATTCTCAAACACTTTGTTTGACTCTTTTTGTAAAAATCTAATGTGACGACGGAACGGTGATTGGGCTAGTTGAGGGAGTTATCTGTCAAGAAACAAAGTTTATGAGACATTTCTGTTTTCAGTGAATAGTTCATATGGGCTCTATGTAATTTCCTCTAAATTTTAATCATATATATCATTCAACCACTTACATCACATGTACAATCATGGATGATTAGTTATATTGTTTTTACCTTGAATAACTTATGTCACTTAAAAACCGGCATAAAATTTGATCAATAAGATATTTGATGTTTTGAAGTAAAACTTCAACAATTTATACATAAAATATTTTTAATTAACGTTTGAACTATGAATTTTGGTTTGAGAATGAAAATAGATTACTCAGATGCTAGGGTCACTTATTATAAATGGGCTTTCAGATTTGTAGTAGAGGGAGCTGATAATTTAGTTAAGATGAGTAGATTAGGTTTTATCGAAGCCTGAACTTGTATGAACAATTTTAGTTTAATATAATATTTTCTGGTTTATTATTATAAAAAATTGCATATCAAATACAAGCATTCCAATCAATAGTATTAACATTTTATTATTTAGTGATTCGAAAACACTATTTCAAATTTGCGACGGATGTTACAAGAAGTTCGTTGTTAAGTTCAATTAAATAGTACTAAATTTAGATAACTCTAGCGCCTGCGTCGGTTAGGGCTTGTTTTACATAATTAAGAAATCTTAAATTCTACTACCAACAAACTAAAATGAATGTAAAATATTTTATCCAAAGATAATATTCATATTAACTATATTTAAATTAACTTTTAAAATTATAACTATTAAGTAATAGTTTAATGTCCTCCCATATATCACTCATGAATTGAATACAATTTTTTTACAATCTTGTTATTATTTTTTAACTTTCACTTGTATATCTTTTTAACTATGTCAATACATATCAACCAGATTCATAAAAATGATAAACATCATATGAGCATAATGTGAATTCACATGTGATACAAACTCACAACAATATTATTGAAAGTAGATGCAATTGACATGAATGTGAGATATTGCAATGGCTTGTCAGCACTCAACAACTCTTGGTGCACAGAGAAAGGATTTGGCAAACTGATGATATACATGATTCATAAATAATTTGTCCATTATGGAACCGACACACGCACTTAAAAACTGTTCTAAAACGTAAAAACGGAATAAATTAAATTTCTAAGAAGGGACAAAAAAATTTGCGATTGCGAAAAAAAAAGAACTCGAGCTAGAAAGAAAAATAGAACCGGTCAAAACCTGAGTTATATTGAGTCAAAGAATGGACCTGAAAAGACCAAAATACCTAATAATACATAAAAAGAGGGCTAGGGACATATTCATGTGCCACACGCGCTTTAAAGGGCTCACCTTGCCACTTTGTCATATGTACGTCAGGCCGTAAACCTTTATCCATTAGACATCTTCCACATTGTCACGATGCACACAAGTCAGTTACATCGTAGGCCTATCACACAAGATCATACCTGAACCACAAAATTGGTGTATAGTAGGCGCATCAGATTGGATCACACCCCAAAAAAATGCTAAAGCATATGTTCTTAGCACATATACAGTAAATTAAGTATTGAAGTTGCCCTATTATCAATTATACAAAATTTATATTGAATGAACACATTAAATTGGAATCATATTGAACTAGAACTATGAGACCAAAACCTTATAACACAAAAAATATGAAAGCCAAAATTATTGCTTTCCAAACAAATAAAGAAAGATACAAAATTTAATATCAAACAACTCAGTTAGTTAGAGCACCCGTTTAGTAGGGAATGGGAATGAGAATAAAATGTATAAAACAAAATAACAAGAATTTCTTATGAGATTCAAGTAAAGTATGTATTATTTTGTGAGACTAATTTGATAATTGTATATTACTTATTAATTTATAGAAACCATTTGATTCTACCCAAAAAATCACAAGTAAATCGAAGAATCACAACCCGACACGTGGCGCCCAAGTGTCACGCCATCCAAGTCTTTGGTCCTGAAGTCATCCCAAGATTGCGGGGTCAAAGAGATGACATGTCCTCAAAAGCCAACTCCAAGCCCGCCGCCGACGACCAACGTCGCCCGGCGGCCTCCAAAGCTATTGCCCAAGCCAAGTGCCAATGGACGACACCAAAGACGTCGGCGACATCCAAGGTCGCCCGACGGCGCTCCAAGCCATTTTGCGCGTCCAACGCCGATGGTCGCCTCAGAAGCCGCCAGCGACATCCAGCGTCGCTTGGCGGCACCCAAGTCTATGGCGCGCTCCCAAAGCCTACGGACGTTGTCGACACCAATGTTGTCCATCGTGTGCCATAATTGTCATCGTACGCCAAATGTGCCGGCCGACCTCACTCGCCAACCAGGACCACCAGCCTAGCTGGTCAGCCTTGCCAACAGTCATGTTGACCGGTCACGCCAGTTAACCATGATGGTCGACC
>JAYMTF010005201.1:0-11932 GCA_036897485.1 Pelargonium nanum | reverse complement strand
TTATACCAAATACATGTGAAAATACATGTAAATAAAATACATGTGTGAATCCTCCTCCTAATAAATAATGGTGATGTATTGCTTAATTTGTGTGAAAATTGTTGCTGGGACCTTTTGGGTTTTATTTTTATTTGCATTAAAAGCAATCCTCAAAGAAGAAACGATACAAGCACCGAATTCGAAAATATCATTCGAGGAACCAATAAACAAACCAAACTGAATAGCCTTGTGGAAACCCCACAATTCTGCGAAATCACTCCCAGCCCCTCCACTATATATATGCTTCATGATACATGCTAAATATTGGGCTTCCTTTTTGTAGAATATGGGCTTGGTTTTGTCTTTTGTTCAATGTAAGGCCCAAGTAGTAAATTGGCCCATTTAGAGTTGTATTGCTCTATATATGCAAAGAGTCTGTATGGAAAGGATTCAACCAATTTTTATGACATGAAATGAAGAACTTGTCTTCTGTTTAAGCTATCTCTCTTCCTACTCTGCTCCAATCTCTCTTACTCTCTCTCTCTTTCTCTGGATTGTTGCTCAGCAATTCATTCTTTCTCTTCTCATTTTTCGGCAACTATTGAATTTGGGGTTGCATCACTTCACTGCAAACTGCCATACCATTTAGAAGCATATAATTAAAGAGAGAAGTAAAAAGAAAAATGATCATGAGTCACAACAGGTTTGAACTTTCAATATATATATATATATATATATATATGTATATGAAGATAGCTAGAGAAGCTCACAAAGAGGTCATCAGATCTGGCAAGGTCTTACAATAGGAGATGGTTCTATGACACATATGGATCTTTATGCAAGAACAGATTCTACTCGGACTCTGTGTATATGGTTTAAGACCACCATGGAGCCTCCCCGGTTCTGAAATCTGTTTCAACCCACGGAACGAACACTACTTTCCCATCAATTACATCAGCATGAGCCAATGCCAAAGACTGTTGTGCAAAGTAAAATTGAAGTTAGTTATTAACAACAGGTTAATTAATCTTTGGTAAATGGAAGGTGAAAAGTTCAAATTTACTCACCAAAGGTGCAGGTCCTCTTACAACTCTTCCTTGCTCATTGTACTGGGATCCATGGCAGGGGCACATGAACTTGTTCTCAGCTTTGTTCCATGGAACCACACACCCGAGATGAGTGCATACAGCATTAATTCCATAAGTCGCAAGGGTTTTGTCCTTCTCCACTACCAGGTAGGTTGGATCTCCCTGAAATGCATAAATAACAGCTCCAATTTGATGAATTACGTACTAATAATGTCTTCTTTCTCTCAGGGATGTTTAAGGCACATGTGAGATATGTCAAAGTAACCAAGAATACATGTTATGTGATGGAAGATATGCTTCTCTTTGCCGGTAGATATTAATGTAGCAAACAATGTCATACAGCCCCCTAGGGGGTGGCGCAATGGTCAAGACACATATCTCCACGTAGGAGGTTGTGGGTTCAAATCCCATTGCGTCGGGTGGGGTGGGGTTTGGATTAAAAGGGGAGAGCTACCCCCTGTTGTGTAGCTCATTTGAAAAAAAAAAAAAAAAAACAATGTCATACTTAAAGGTTGTTAATAAGTTTTCGAGCAATAGAGCACTTGTGAATTTTCAGTTGCATTTCTACAATAAGGCTTTAGAGTGTTGCAAACAGGGGGGTTTAGCTGGAGCTATTTAAAACTGTAGCTGCTAGATTAGGGCACTTAAGAAGGCCAAATTCAAAGTTGTCCCATGAACTAACAGTGGTTTGAGCTGTACAAAATATTACATGCTCTATAAAAAGCATGGCAAATTTTGCAATATTTTCATTTGCAAGACATAACAGCATAGGACCACACTGCTAATGATGAACAGATTAATGATGATCTACATGACGTAGAAGTCGATATGAACTTGTTGTCCCACATCCCCTGGCCATTTCATTTTATCTTATCGCTACAAAACTGTTTCCTAGAAAACACTATTATGTATAATGACTTCATCTAAAATATACTGTTGGTGAAAGGCATAGCAAATTTAAGTTACTTAGCACCAAAAAAAATGGTAGAAAAACAAATCATTCTAACATTCAAAATAGGCAACCTTCTGAAACAGTATAAATAGACACGGTAAGGAAGTTGATGCAATCTCACAAACAAAGAGCTATTGCTGATATATACCTTCAATCCTTGGGTGAGGGTTCGATCACCCGGTCCATGGGTCTTAAGCCATTCTGCAGCAATGATGTCATTTCCAAGGGCATCCTTTGCAGGTGTACCACCACCATCTCCTCCTGATCTGTTGTGGCATCACAGTTATATGAAAAACATTTCCAACATATGCAAGATTTGAAAGCAACAGAAACATCATAATCTAATGATAACACAATCTAAGAGGCAAAGAAGTGATCAATTTGAAGGAATACAGGTTAGCTAAACACAATCACAACCCTTAAATTTGAGTCCTAATTACATTTTTTTCCGAGCCAAATATCAGGTAGGTTGCAATGAATTGAATTGCACATAAATAGAAGAAGCTGATTCAAGTTACAAGAATCGAATTCCGAAACCAATCCATGATGCATGAATACATATAGAAATAGAAGAGATTAAAATAAGAAGCAGGAACTCACCCAGGAGGGACAAAGAAAGTAGCATAAGGAACCAACATGGCAGCAGAGGGAAGTGAAATAGCACCTAGAAGAAGCAGATTCATGAGCTGCCTCTTGCCCATGTCTGGAACTCTGTCCGCTGGAATGCTGGAAGCCTGGCATGTGATCCTCTTGCTCTTCTCCTTCACCGCAACATGGCTTCTTGTGGGCTTCACAACAAAAGCTTGCGAACAAGGAGAGAACAGCGAGTTCTTGCTTGAGCATAGCTGCACAATAATAATCAATCAGAGACAAACAGGGACAAAACAGAGTACAGAACAGAGTTTGATTTAGAATACATTGAATAAAAAAATTAATGGGTTTGTGTACCTGAGCCTGAGGAGTTGCTGGGCAAAGAGTGGAACTGGCCATGGTGGACGATGCTTGCTTGTGTGATCGATCTTGGAAGTGGTAGCCAGATAAAAATTGTTGTTTCTATTTTGAGAATTTACAAACCACAATTGCTAGTAGATAAGGCGTGTGGCCATAGAGCCACGTGTTTTGGGGACAACGATTTTTCTAGTTTCTTCAAGTATATGTGGACCAGCCCAATCCCTTGGACCCAAATGAATTATTTACACTTGTCGAATCCAAATGGCCAACATTTGAAGCATGATCGATCTGAGTGGAATGGGCTTTAGCTTACCAATTGTTTGAAATTAGGAGTAAATCTCACTCAACACCACTCATGTCTCTTTGCCATCTTGCTTTATTTGTAGAAGAAGCAATGCCATTACTAGATTCTCCCTAGCATTTGTGTTCATAGTTCTAAAATTACAATGCATAAATGCTATTAAGGTACTGCAAAATAAGCTTAATTTTAAGTACATGAAGGGACACCAATTTCTTTATTTTCATGCCTCTTTATGCAATTTATCCACATACATATCTTACATGACTTACCAATATCCTACCACTTTTGAACCTAACATCCTCAAATTGATTGTTAGCGATTTGAAGGAAGAACATTTGAATGGTTGAATCAAAAGGATAAACTAAGCCTAACCTTTTGGGAGAGTCCTCAAATTGGCTGGTAGAGTATAAACAAAATTACCTAACCCAAAACAAAAGGCAAAGGTTGTCATTAATGTTAGTCATAAAGTTTAAAATTAAAGTTTGCAATGAACACAACAAATGTGTTTTAAGAATGCAATTCATTGTAAATGATAGGAGTAACATGGATTTTTCTCGCAAACACACACACTCTCTCTCTTGCTCCTTCTTGACTACAGGAGTTATTTCTTGACTTTTCAAACTCTCGACTCCAAAGAGGAAAATAGAGTTTTAGCTCAAGTTTATGGTTTTTAGCCGAAAATGCTAGTGAAATGAATTTCCTATGTTGTTGAGGTGGCAAGTCACTAGTAATTAATGTTACTGTGTTACCAAACGACCTCTTAGCTAGTGTTTCTGTATATCTGTCTGTCTGTTATTACTCAAACAAAGACTTAAAGGAGTTGGCTGCCTCTACAACCCCATCATGAGCAGAGCAGCCAATTGGTAATAGCTTCAATTAATTAGTGAAGCTCGCTCCAGCTGCTGCTAGTTAATTCCACTCAATTTCATTTACTAACTTCAATAAATGCATTAACGTAAAAATTGAAGTCCTATTCTAGCTTCTTCAATTGAGGTGTGTTGAACCTGAACGCTCACTATTGGTTGCTAGCTAACTTTACCATGCATTTACACTGTATTAATTGTATGTTGGTGACTTGAGAGTAACAAAATTGGGCGGGGTCATGATGCCCACACGCATTATTAAATGCCAACAGCTTGGAGCTAGCAATATGAGCATCCTCACCACAACCAGCACAACTTTGAACTGTACGTACAAACTAGGGTTTTTCTATATGTTTTGTGTTTCTGATACGGTTTACTCTCAGTTTTTTTTTTTTTTTTCTTCCGTTCCCGTTAATGGCCTAATGATCTATTGTCTTTTCAGTTTAGCGATGGTTTGTGAACCATATATTTCATAAACGCAAATTGTTCGGAGAAGATTGACGTTTTAGAGTAAAGAAGAACACTACTTTTGAGTTGGAACATTCATTTTTCTTTCGTCTGTACTTCCAAAAACTCATGGGTTCTGGAAATTTAGGTTATTTTCGGTGGGGGATAGAATCATATGACAATTGTACATGTCATATGTTTAGTGTTGTATACTTATATTGATGTACTCCTCGGTATGAAAGTGAGTATCCATTAGTCTTCCATTCTTTGTCCCAAGATATGTGTCGTTTTTCTTTAAGTTAGTTACAGCATAAATTACCAATAATATTCTTTGCGTTTGTTATGCTAAGTATGGGAGAGAGCGTTTTAAAACACAATGGAGATGCTCTTAAAACACATAGGGATTTAAAATTAATTGTACAATTATCTAATATCTCCTTAATTATTCTCAAAATGAAAACAAGGGCATTCATTCTACATCGGTAATTGTTTTAAACAAATTTAATGATTTGAGTTTTAATAATTTGAACTGAACACAAACAAAATAATATTTGGTTAAAAATAAAGAAGATATTCATTAAATAAATGAAAACTAACTAATCAGTGTGGAACAATTTAGTTCAGAGGCGGGTGGATGTGAACCCCTCGTGCCCAAGATGTGGCGGAGTACCGGAATTTGTCTTTCATGTTTTGATGGAGTGTTCATTTGCTCGATCTTGCTGAATGATGATGGGATAATACAGTTTGGAGGAGGTGTGAGTTGGTGGTGGAAATGTTTGGGAAAGCGTGGCAGAGCGGCGAGATAGGGACATGCTTTATAGGGCTCTCTACATGTGTTGGGGTTGGGGGGAGGAGGCCAGGTTAGGGTGATGGCCGGAGGCTATCTCGATTAGGGAGGCCTTGAGTTGGGTGGCGAAGCGGGGTGGGAGTGTTGGTTGTCGAGTGTGACACGTCACATGTTATTGATGCGATTAAAGACGGAGGAGAGGAAAATAATGTATTTGGTGTTATTATTTTGAATATATTGTCTCTTGGATTTTACAATTTAGTAGCATAGAGTTTTCTTTTCTCTTTGATCTACGAACCGGGATGCCTATGTTTTATCTCGTGTTAGGTCTTAGAGATTGATTGGGCTTTTACATTCGGATTGATATTTCATATTTGTTGGTTTTGAGATTTTCGCATATTTAATAAAATTGTTTGTTTTGCTAAAAAAATATGAATATTAAATAAAATTTAAATAGATATTATTTCCATTTTGTACCTAACTTTTTTTTTTTTCAAGAAAAAAGAGAAGACACTCATTTAGGTTGGTCAAAATAAGTATTTTGTTTTCAAAATCTTACTAAATGGTGGTAATAAATGTATTGATTCTCGAATACACATCAAATATGATCCCATAAATTTAAATACAAAACAAAACCCATAATTAAAATTTAAAATTGAAGGGCATTTATATAGTCGTACTATTTTTTTAGTATAAAACTATAAAAGTACTTATTTTAACTCTATTCATTTAATTTTATATTAAATATAATATTCACTTTCTTCTCTTATTTATTCTTTCACTTTCTTCTCTTATTTATTCTTTCACTTTCATGCGGTAAAAAAAAAAACCATATATGAATGTAAATTTTCTCAATGCCAATGATACTTTAGAGGTCATTAAGATTGCAACAGAAGACTATTTACAAAACACACCTTTTTTTCATAAAATTTTTGTATCCCGCTCGTGGAATAGGTTTATGAGTTTTCATATATAACTAAAATGAATGGTGCTTCACGACCTGCCTCTAGCATATGAATGGTGCTTGCTAGCTACTTTCTAATTCTACTTAACTTTTACAATTTTAGATTCCTTGGACAAATCTCCAATCTTAAATTTTTTGTCTACTCTTTATTTCGATCCTTCTGGGTTCATATATGTAAATGCATGCTTAAAGATGTGCAAGACAGTGAGATTGTGACATGTATTCCAATTATGAAAATAACATAAGCAAAAAAATAATCAAGCTGCGAAAATCAATTTAACGTATAGAGTTAACTACCGGTGAACCTATTTCGTAAATCAATTTAACTTGTTGTACATCCACATAACACCACTGGATATATTATTGAAGATTGAATTTGAAAAGCAAACACAAACTGATACATGATTAACACCATGTCTCCACCACAACCAATAGAAGAAAATAAAAAGACCCAAATACACAAAATTAAACAAATGGTGTCATGTCCGATCAAGGTTGTGGAGCACTAAATTACACTCATTGTACATGAAATATATGATGTATAAACTAGAGGATTCAGAGCATTGAATATTTGAAAATAGACCTATCCTGAACAAGTGATCAGTTTCTGAATCAAGCCATCAGAAGCTGAATTAGAAATTGCAATGCATTGTATCTGTGACTAGCAATAATTGTTTGGCTTTTGGAGCTAAATTAATTAATTTTACTGATTTATCATGTATACTTTCACTCGAGCTTTGAGATACTCATACACAGCAGCAGATATACGTACCTATATTATGCTTTGATCAGCACGGGTAATTATAGGAGATCGACTTACTGGTACTTCGTGGGTATTTCTGGATTCATATTGGATCATTCAAATAACATAAACAATATTTTTTTTTTGTTGAATTTAAGTTTAAACCAACTAATTAATTCATTAATGTTGATAATATCTTTTCCTCTTCTTAGCCTTCTGACATATATACCATCTTTGTTCAAACAAAATTTCCATACCCGAATTGTGGACTTACATCATGTACATCCTTCTTTCTATTCTTCTGTTATTAGTTAAAAAGATTGTAGCACATACATCTAATTTTCAACTTTTTTCGTAAATACTCCACCGTACTTGTACCTAATTTTTTTTAAAAATAGACGTACTGATGTACCGGGTTTGTACCATATCGAGTACTCCTACCCATAGTTAGAATAAGAAGAAAATTATAGAAGAAGAAGAATCTTGCTCATTCCAATTATACTAGTTGAGATACAATATATTCATCCAAATAGTTGTCTATATGCACTGTCCTCTAGTAATTGTTGCATCGTTTGGTAATTATACAAATCCATAGTATCACTATAATTATATGGTGACGATAAGTATGGTCCATCTTCGTGAACTGATGTATACTCATCTGGAGGGGTGTATACATTGTCTGATACAAATGGTTCTGTCCAGAAATCTCCGCTGAATTGTGCATACGAGTCTGATGAAACACAATTTATTTGTGGTAAAGTTGAGGACAAGTTAGTGGTAGACGATGTTTGTGTATCAGACAATGGGGAGGTCTCTATAATTTGGTGATCGGTTGTTGACTCTGGAGTTAAAGGGGAGCTCTCTAAAATGTGGATTGAGACCTTTGATGCAACAACGCTTTTAGATTCTGACTTTCTACTTTGGTTGCCTTCATATTCTGAAGGATCATTGGTCTTCATTGCCTCTTGGAAATGTGCTTTTTTAAGTTTCTTTCCACGGTTCTTCAGGTGGGTGTGCCAGTAGTTCTTGATCTCATTGTCTGTCCGTCCTGGTAATTGTGCCGCGATCATGGACCATCTGTATATATACAAGTGAAATTGAAACGACTTAATAAACAGATACATTTTAATTTGGTCATTGTATAGATAAGTTTGGGAAGTTAAAAAGTAGTTCTCACTTGTTCCCAAGATCATCATGCAATCTGATGATTGTGTCCTCTTCTTGTTTTGTGTAGTTGCCTCTTTTCACGTCTGGCCGGAGATAGTTCAGCCACCTGAGTCTGCAACTTTTGCCACATCTTGACAGGCCTGTTCAAATAAACCAATTAACCAAATTAAAATGCATGAAATTAAAGAAACCCTAGCCTGGTATCAAACATGTATATATATAGATTAATTCTTGTTGTTAAAACAAATGACCTAATTAGGCTATTGCTATTTCAATAAGATTAATGTCTGGTAGAAAACACAAACAGTTTCCTTAATATACAAACCTGCAAATTTGGGGAGTTCACGCCAGTTCCAGTGACCATATTTCTGAACATAATCTCTTAGCTTATCATCTTCTTCTTGGCTCCATGCACCTTTCTTCACCCCACGTTCATCATAGAATGGAGCTCTCACCATCTCTGTACTCTCTTTCTCTATCTCTTTCTCTCTATCACACACAAACAACTTAACTTCTGTTGGTTCTAACTAACAACTTGGCCAAGCCACTTACTTATACTACCCACGAAGTTCTCCCCTTAAAACCTCACCCTACCAAACCCTACTCAACTCAAGAAGTTGGACCTCCGACCTCTCACAGAATGGTATGTGTCCTGACCATTGAACCATTTACTAGAAGACACGAAATTTATACATGCTGTGGACACTCTCAACCTTCAATGATGGAAGTTGCAACGACCTTAAAATCTTATGTAAAGGTCTAAGAAAACAGATGTAATCAAGTATATGTACTTGTGGTTTTTAATAATATTTAAATCTAAGTTTAAGAAAATAATTAAAAAGTAATATTTAAATCTAAATTGTGTTTTTTATTAACTTATTAAAGGAATAATGAAAGCAATTCATTCAATTATCAACATGTAAAGTCGCTATGGAAAACATATTTAACTTCAGATTGGACATTGAAGTTTGACTATAAAATTTGCATAAGTTATGTCATTACAATCTTTCTTCTTCTTTTTTTTTTTTTTTTTTTTAAAGATACAATTTTTTTTCTTTTTCCCTACATAAAAAATAAATTATGATACATGGTCTTATCAACAAAAAAAAATTATGATACATGGTTCCACACATGGGAATTTATAGTTGCACACAGAAGTTATAGAAAAAAATTTAGGAAAACATCTAATGTTTGTTGATATTATTTCTAATTTTAACATTTTTTATTTTCCCCCGTATTTTTTTTTAATGATTAACAAGTAGTATTATAAATGATAGGTTAAATCCGCAATTTGGTCAAACAATTTTCATTTTTAGATTTTATTTATTAGTTTCTGAATTATTTTCAACCCAAAATTGTTCGAACTTTTGTGTTCATACCCAATTTGTTCATGAACTTTTTGCATCGGCAAAGATCATATTTGAGAGTTTATGAACTATTTTGAGTTATAAAAAAGTCATGAATCAAATTAAATACAAACACGAACGTTCATGAATCAAATTTGGTCTTTTAATTAAATGATATCAAGAAGCATTAAAATACGTTTGTAAGAAAAAAAAGTTCTATTTATTTGTGTGACTAAGTTTTCATGTCACATTTTCCTATTAGATGTGTATATCCCAAACAATTCTCAGTAGAATGGCAAATAAGTGTTTCATATATAATCACTTTTTAGTCAAACTCATTTGAAATTGTATATTGTCATTTTTCTCCAATAATTGTCTCATATCTCAAAATTTTGTCTATCATTTGGTGTCAGAGCTAGAAAGCCAAGGAAATGACTATGGCAAGTGATGTAGTGAGATTTTGTGGTGAGAGGTTACAATTTAGATGATGCGGAGGCATAATTGAAGGAAAGCATAAAAAAAAAATTCAAAGCATTATTTTTTAATCCAAGCACTACATGATTTAATCTTCTAAAAATTTGCATGAGATATAAGATACAACGTATCATGAAACATTTTGCAGGTGTCCTACCAAGGCTCATTCACGGTGCAATGGTAGTTGTCATGTTGAAGGCAATACACCAAAAATTTTGAGAACATCCAAATAAATGATCGAGAAAATGTCATGCTTACATGACAAGAGTATTAGATATATATAGTGACCAAAATGAGAGCCTACGGTGACGCTAGAACATAGAATGTAGTCTTGACTCTTGACCAAATTGTCGAGGAGTTTACAACAAAAATTGATCATGTGTGGCTGCAATTGAGGAGTCTAACAACATACATGAATTGATGGATTCCTTGTATATGGTAAATTTTCTCAAATATTTGTTTCATATCCCAATTTCTCATTTTTGTGTAACATATCATTTATGACAACTTTTCTTTTCCATAATATAATAATGGTGTACCATTTCAAATCATATCATATGCTTTTCAAATCAATTTCCTTGCTGGGATCTCATTAATATTATGGTTCTGATGCAATCCTTTTTAACTTTATTATGCTAATGTTTTGCCTTTTGGTTTATAGTTTTTCACTGGTTCAAGAGATGTCTGGTTACCAATTAAAATTGCTTAATATATATCAGTATTTTATTTCCCGGAAGATAAATTCAAAACAGGATGTGAATAGTACACTCTATTGACACTAAATTTTAGATGTCATATTTTTTTTCTCAAAATTGAAACGTTGAAGAAATCAAATGAAATCAACCAGTTGCCTTAATAAGTGCTCGTTCACTGAGTGTATATACTCCTAATCTTAGAGTAGTGGCACAGGGGAACAAGCAAGTTACAACACTAGTTAAAAAAATATGGTTACTGTTTTTGTCAATGTTGCAGCCGTAAATTAACACCATCATCCATTTAAAAAAGAAACATCATCATCGTTTCAACAATTGTTTTTGTTATTTTAATTCATGTAGTTGTTAAGGAAGATTTACTGCCGTATATTTAAGCGTTTGTAATTTTTTTTCAGAGCACCGATTGCTAATAAAATAAAATAAATTATAACATGTTGCATGTAGTATTATATTGGCATCAATTTTAACTCAAAGTTTCACACCATATTTTGTTCTTGTAGTCTTTGACTAACTAAGAATGTTGATGGTCCACTTCACATCCGACAATAAGTTTTGAGCGGTCAAATTTGTTGTCTTATACAATCTGAACGTCTTTAATATTTTTGGCATTGTACGAGCATAGGGTAGCTAATAAGTTATTACGTATTGCATGTGGAATTATGTTGGCATTTGACATGTACGGTTTGAGTTGGTGAAAGCTTTAATCAATCATTATAAGCATTAATGAACTATACTGCATATGATTATGAACATGTATTATTGTGGTGTACACACTGCATGTAGACGAAAAATGGTTTTTTTTTTTTTTTTTTAAGTTGGGCTCCACAACAGGGGTAGCTCTCCCCTTTAACCCAAATTCCACCCCACTCGACGTAATGGGATTTGAACCCACGACCTCCCACATAGAGATGTGTGTCTTGACCATTATTGCGCCTCCCCCTAGGGGGCGAAAAATGGTTGGTTCACTTGCTTGCCACACAAATGTTGTCCTTTGAAATTACTAGTTGAACACCTTGCAAATTTGCTTTATTGTTATTCGAATAAAGAAGTGATTAAATACTCTGGGGGTCCCCCGTCTATCAGAAAGTCACCGCGTCGGTCCTCTGACAAAATAATTGACCACAGCAGTCCCCCGACTCAACATTAATTGGTCAATTA
>JAYMTF010005200.1:0-11933 GCA_036897485.1 Pelargonium nanum | reverse complement strand
CCTTTCTGGTCATTTCACATTTTTGCATCTCCTTCCAGTTATGTATTTGTCAAACAAACTTACATTAAACTACTTCCTATTTTTATTTTTCCAAACACAACCTTTTTTTTTTTCTTTTGAAAACTTCTAGCTAATTCCAACTCCTTTCTATATGAAGTAGTATTACCAAACAAACACTTAATGGGTACGCAGCAACTTTTGCAAACCAAAAAGTGTTACCAAACAAGACAATGATAAGTTGGTGACCAATCCAAATAGTAACGTTGTACAGATTCTCAGTCACAGAGGTAGTGACCAAAAACCATGTCACTCCTCAGCGCCAAAACCTTCGCTCTCTTCCCCTCCTTCCTATCCTTCTCCACTCCCCACAAACCCTCACCACCGTCTCTTCACAACACTCTCAAATTTCCCAGAAACCTCTCCTCCCTCTATGCCCCTTCCTCATCTTCCTCCCAGTCCTCACCTCTTTCCCTCCTCGGCGGCGACGACGACGACTTCTTCGACGACGAACACGTAATCGGCGACTGCGTCGTCTTCGAAGACGGCGCATTCGACGACCCCAATCTCCAGACCGACTTCAATCTCGACGACCTCGACGACACCGAGACCAAACCCCAACCCAAACGCAACCGGAGGAAACAAGTCGTGGAAATCGAGCCCGAGAACCTGGTGCCGGAGAAATGGAGCGAGGTCGTGGCGGAGATCAACATCACCAAGAAGGAGCGGCGCAAAATTGCTCAGGAAATGGAGTTTGGTTGCAAAATCGAGAAGAAGAAGCAAGGTTTGGTCCCGCTTAGGGATGTGAACATAGGGCAGTATTTGTCCTACAGGGAAGCTAAGCTGGCCGAATTGAAGCCGGTCCTTCTCGATAATCCGTCGACCTTCGGAAGAGAAAAGGTTGCTGATGCGCCGAGAGAAGGGCGGGCTGCGCCGAAGAACCCTAGGTGGGCGGTTTACGGCAAGGGTCTTGATGATGTTAATGACTTCTTCAACCAATACGACCCTACCGAAAAAAATCCAGAAGGTTAATACTTACTTGCAATTGTTGGTTATATGTTACTATGTTAAGTGCTTGAAATTTGATGTTGAATTCTTAAAATTTGAAGATAAGATAAGCAACAACTGCCCAAGGTGGGTTTGTGCATATGCAGCATAGGACCATTAATGATTGACTTCACATGTTTCAATTAGGGGAAGCTAAATGAAATACGGGTAGACCTACATGAATAACATGATAATAAAAGGGTTATCAGAGGATATAGCACTAGATACTAGATAGGATGAACTGATCAAAGTGAAAATTTGAGTAGAGGATCACAAAGAGTTTGGTGTAAGGATTCAAGTAGCCAACCCCGACTTAGTATTGAAAAGGTTTGATTGTTTTGGTAGAATGCTTAAAATTGATTTGTCGTGAACTATGAGTTTGTATTTCTTGATTGTAGAAATGGACAGGCTTGGCATTTAAAGTTCAATTGAGCATATAGTATGTTGGCTATAGCAGAAAAAGCTTACTCAATATGTTTGGTATTTGGAATTAGTATTGATTAGATGAGCTCTCTGAACAGCTTGATTTTTTAAGAGTTTTTGTTTTGTTTATGTCTATACGCACAAGGTATATTAGGTGATATATGATGTTTGCACGATTTATCTGCTCTCTCATGCAAATTTTTCTTACTGTACGACTATATCATGTATTTATGCATTATGTTACAATGGTCGTGCTGTTGTAAGTTGCTTAAAAATGTAGTAATTCATTTGGTTTTCCTTGTGGGGTTGTGCTTAATTATTGTTCTTCGTGCTGCATTAATCAGGCCGTCGTAAGTTGTTCAGCAAGGAGGAAAAGTATATGTTGAATAGGCGTGTGCCTGATCTGACACCTGCTACTTCTGTAAGTTTCTTGTATATTCAGTAAATGGTTTATGTTTATGCTTAGTGTCTATACATCGTTGTTCTACTCTGTCTTTCTCCGTGCTGGTTGTCTTCTAAAATCCTGAATGTTTAATAAGAATTTATTTATCGTCATGTTTATTCATATATTTTGATACAATCATTGTCCAGGGCAAATGGCTACCTCTACATACCCTTGCTGCATCGGGAGAGTTCTACCTCATGGATATTTTGTTAAAACATAACGTGGACATCAATGCTGTGGATTCGGTATATAGAGTGACAGCATACTTAAAGTGTTGTGTACTTATGTATTGTCATGGCATTACCTTTTGTTGGTATTTTATTTGAAAGGTTTCTTCTTCCTAGATTAAGTGTTGTGCTTTTCGTCCTTGTTTTGAACTTTCTTTCATCTCTTATTTCCAGAGTGGTTTGACTGCGATACACAAAGCAATAACTTGCAAAAAGCAGGCCATAACTGAATATCTATTAAGAGAATCAGCTAATCCTTTTGTTCGTGATGAGGTAAGGAGTAATGGAGCACCTCTCAGTTCTCATTCTTTATCATGTTTGGCAGAAACCAGACAATAACATTCGTGTTTGTACTCTTTTCAGTATTCTTAGAAGGTTACTCTCTTATGAACTTAAATTGTACAATATTAGTTATGATTATGATTCTGGACTCTAGCAATGCATATCTGTTGAAGCTGTCTCTAACCACATAATTAGATAATTATAATTGTTGAAGTGGTCACTTTCATTTGTAACCTTCTCTTATTATAGGAGGAAACCTTTATTCTCATAGTTGTCATTTTCTTCATGGATAATTGCTATGGGTGACAAAACTGAGAAGTTGTAAAAGAATTGCTTCGTATACTCTGAATAGTATTTGAACCAGTGACCACTCTTTTATTGTATTTTGATTTGCCACGGTGTTGAATTGTAAACACTTAAAGATAAGGTTATTATATTAAATCCTTATGTAACTGTTTTTCTAAAATAAGATATATATATATATATATGTATATGGACACCCGTAAGAGTTTTTAGAAGCCAGAGCCGGCGGCCCTTAGGTTCCACCGAAAAGTATAACCATGTAAAAAGAAAGAGAAGCTATACGAAAAGTACAAGAATTCTGTTGAGAAACCCCTGGGATCCCATTTCGTCTTCGTAAACCAGAACAAAATATGCCTATATCTAGAAAGAAAAAAATCATTTTTAGGCAGATCTGTATAAGAGTCATCCAGAGCATACTGTTTCCTTGTTTTGCCTTTTTTCATTGCGCAGCAATAAAAGACTGTTGATTGTAAACTTTTGTAGTTTGTATTTGGCATAAATGTTAGTTTGCAGTCTTCTAGTTATTGAAGTACTTTTGTTACCTTCCTTTTTTTTCCCTAACAGGGTGGGGCCACTTTGATGCATTATGCTGTCCAGACAGCATCAAGTCGGGCGATTAAGATTCTCCTGTTATATAATGTCGATATAAACATGCAGGATAATGTATGATTAATAGCACTCTATTGTTGCTTCACTGTGGTTCATTCTAAAATGCTAGTTGCTCATTAGAAAATGTTCTTCTCATTCCCCTCTTATCAGGATGGATGGACACCTTTACACCTAGCTGTTCTAGGCCGAAGGACAGATGTTGTGAGGCTCCTATTAATCAAAGGAGCTGACAAGACATTAAAGAACCAGGTAAATATTCGGTTTGTCCTCTTCCACACTTATTTGCTTGGGTTTCCGATCTTATATTTGTTGAACAGGTAACTAGTCTTTTAGGTGGTGGTATTAAACCAAACATAATATTTTGCCAAGATTAAGCTTTTTAAGATGATAGTAGCCAAGGATTTTGCTAAAGTTTATATATGCTTTTGTTGTGAACTAGTCAAAATTCATCGTTATTCCAGTGCTTATAGTATATAATTCATTGCATCACTTGTGGTTGTTTCAGGATGGTTTAACCCCACTCGACCTTTGCCTTTACTCTGGTCAAGACACCAAGACGTATGAACTCATTAGGCTATTGAAGCAGCTTCCTAAGCCACGGAAGTCGTTCTATTCATAAGAAACCCAGTTTAGCAAGTCACATTTCTGCCAAATTTGCATCAGCAACTACCATCAACAGGAGGTATGATTTACATTTCTTATTTCAAATTGTTGTTGCATCAAATGTTAGTGATCAAGAGAAAGGATCCGGGCTTAGAGTAGCAAGAAACAATGGAAGAGAAAATATTATATTATGCTCTCCATCATAAACATGACAAGTCCTTGATGTAAATTTTGTTGTTTGTAATTATTAAGCATGAGAAAGTAGAATATTGATAGACCAATAATAAGTTAATAACCATAATAGATGTTGTCATTAATACAGTTTTGTAGTGTAGAAAATGTGTTCCAGATTGTTAGGACCTTGCCTCTATGCTCTTTTCCTTCAAATTTCATACTTGAACCTCCTCTTCCTATCAATCAAACTCTAGACAGTCAAACCCCAACATATGGACAAACAAAATTGTCTGACAAAACCATAAAAAAGCCTACAAATTTCACATTCTTCAAATCTCACATTCTTCAAATCTCTTGATACCACCTGCAACACTCACCACATGACCACTCGTGCTAAAAATCACAACATATATGATATATACATCCAAAAACAATGACTATGTGAACTCACCGGTTTAACCCCTAATTTGAATTTATAAATATTGCTTTAACATTGATTATTTTCTACTATTTTGTATTTTTATTGACATATGAAAATTTGGCACATATAAATTGAATCAAATTTAAGTTCACATTTCTGCTCGAATGAGTATAGCATCGGCCTTGGCCCCCTCCAATGCGCTTCCTCTATATTTCCGCTTGGCCAACTATCGCATGCCTCACATGGTTCTTGTACTAACCTCCCTACATCCGTGAACCTTGCTGCGACTTTACTCCTATTGTTGCACAGAGACTGCAACTCGTCAAGATGCATGCTTCCTCGTATTGATTCTCGCACATGCTCGTATGTGTATCTCACTGCGGCAACCTTCCCTGATGCAGTGTGGGAGGCTGTTTGGCTACGACACCGTTGTTGCAGTGAAGAACGTTGCCTACTAGCCCTTCAGTGTCCTCCCAATATGTTTTCCCATGCTCCCGACAATCCCCCAGTGCACCCCACATCCACTAGGAGAGTACCCGAATTAGCGGTTGACACTCTTAGGAGCTTCATTCAATGCTTGGAGGACACATGGAGGTTTTGAAAGTTACCCAGCACCCGCTAAGGGTGCATTTGAGAAAGTAGAACCCAAGGTCACAATGGGTCTCGAAGTGGATCCCACGTCATCAACAACTAATCACATGTCTTTATGTGGCGAAACAATATTTGTAAGTATATATACTCATCTTTTGAAGAGTGAGGACCAAAATTTGAGACATGTATTATTGCTCTCGTATATTTTCTCTCTAGATTTTTATTGTTTGTCCATAGTGTGGCTGTGTGTTGAACAAATGCGTGTATGCAGGATATAACTAAACAACCTTTTCACCAATAATATATATGAGCATTTACACATAGAGGAGAGACTTGAGATTTAGCAGTAACACGCATAATGTTACAACCAAAGTAGAAAAACAGATGAGATGTTGAGGCTTTTTTTATTATATATTGAGCACATGCAGTAGTGCATGCATGTTGAATCAAGAACTTGCTCAGACCAGAGCTTCACAGACAGCCCTTCATTTGCAGAATGAAGGCAATCTGGGGCGCTTAGGCATGCGAATGGTGGTCGGAACTTTGTCTCCGTCTCCCCACAATGCGTAGGCTTCTTCTCCGTGCGCCGCATCATCCCCGACCTCCAGGTCCTCCTCATTCATCCTCAGCTTCACAAACCAACTAATGAATATGCATATGAAACTCGTCATCACAATGTTCCACACCGCAATGAAAGCCGCTCCCTTGAACTGATTCAAGAACTGGTGGAGACCGCGCTTGGTGTCTCCGCCGGGCAGCAATGCGTACAGCAATCCCGGGCCGTACGTGTTCCTCGCGTCGTACATGAGATTGAGAAGCTTGGGTTTGGCGAAGAAGCCGGAGAGCACGCCCCCGAGAAGGCCTGCCACGGCGTGCGTGTGGAACACGCCCAATGTGTCGTCCACGCTTTGAAAGAACGCGACTTTCCTGTGCAGCACCATCATGGTGAACCATGGGATCCCGCCCGACGCGACACCCATTAGTGCGGCGGCCCATGGCTCCACGATCCCGGCCCCGGGAGTTATGCAGACAAGGCCGGTGATCATCCCTTGGACGGCACCGATGACGGAGCTCTTTTGGTAGTAGATCATGTCGAGTGAGAGCCAGACAAGGAGGCTCATGGCTGTGCACAGGTGTGTGTTCACGATTGCCAGAGACGTGATCACGCCTGCTTTGAACGGTGATCCGCCGTTGAACCCTGTCCACCCCAGCCAGAGAAACCCTGCACCTCCCAGCATGTGAATTATGTTGTTTGGTGGGAAATGTTGCCTGTCGTGCGATTGTCTCGGTCCCACCTATATTTATTTATTTGAAAATCAAATTCACAATAAACATATATACACTTCTTCACTCACAAGTAGGGTGTTCATGTGCTAGTTACCCGCCTATTTATAGAAGTTGACAATCCAAACCGTTGGTTGCTGGTTTTTGTTTGGTAACTCATGCACCACCTAAGGGTTTGTGAATTGTGTGTTACGGATGATTCGACGAGTTACATGTAAAACTAGGTAATTCGGTCAAATGGTTCAAATCTAATAGTCTTATAAAATTATAGTTGGGCGGGCGGGCAAGCTACTTGTGGGTTGAGTTTAGTGAACGAATGACCCACTCATTGGTCACGTGATTTGAATTGGACTAAACTGTGAAATGAATGGTTTAAATTTGAATGATATTTTTATTGTGCATGTGTTTCGAGTTTGCAGGTCAACGATCGAATTATCGATTTTTTTTAATGAACACCCCTGTTCACAAGACCTTGGAAACATCGAACGTGTGTGTGTATATATAGTAGACAATCTAGCATAATTATATTAGTTAAAACTGAGGAATACCCAATAAGCAGCAACAAAACCAGCAACTCCGGACGAAAGATGAATGACAAAACCACCCGCATAGTCAATTACGTCGTCCTCAAGAAACCCTCCGCCCCAAATGGTGCACGCTCCCACCGTGTAGCTCAGGCTGAGCCACAATGGCACAAACATCATCCACGCGTAAAAGTTCATCCTCCCGAGCAGCGATCCCGCCAGCAGGACCACCGTGATGGCGGCGAACGCGAACTGGTAGAACACGTAGTCCACCACCGGAACGGCGCCGTACACGGCGTCGTGGCCGAGGAGGTAGGTCTCGTCGAGAGCGAACTCCGGTTTGTTGATGATGGGTCCCATCCGGGTCCCGAACGCCATGCGGTGGGCCCAGAGGACCCAGCAGACGAGAACCGCCGCGAAGGCGTAGAAGGCCATGAAGGCGGAGTTGACGGCCCATTTTTTCTTGACCATGCTGCCGTAGAGGATCACGAGCCCCGGGATGCTCTGGAGGCACACCATTGTTGTCGCCGAGAGCTGCCACGCGTTGTCGGCTTTGCTCATCCACTCCGGCGACGCCTCGTCCGGCAATAGGTTGGACGGCAGGTACTTTGCATCGTAGGTCATGTTTGTGGTGACCGGACACAAAATGTGTAAATTTTGGGATAGGGAGTTGGAGATTAGTATATAAAGATGAGACAATGTGTTTTTTTTTATTATTTTGTAACATTTTTTATGTGTATGTGTGTAGCATTGTGAACACAAGAGAGGACATTGTTATAATCTCCTTTTTGTTTTACATGCGGCGAGGATCCTCTTACATTCCTTGCTGTCTTATAGGGACTTCTTCTCCTTAAAAAAGATTCACTTTACAAGAATAACTTGGTCCAACAAGAATATTGTAAAATGGATGTGCAATTTTTTCAACAATTAAATTATTATTTTTCTTTTTTTATTGGAGAGTTTAATTTAAATTTTTTATATATATTTCTTAAGAAAATGAATAAGGATGCCACTCTCTCTTTCTCTTTCTCTCTCTGTCGACTAGAATTTTTATTTGGCCACGGCTATTCTTAATTTTTAAAACGGTGACAGTCTGTTGAATTTGTATATAGCAGATTTTTCTCGTTAAGATAGCAAGCTCTTGCTTTAATAGCATGTTAAGGTTTGTAGTGCGGCGGCATAGATTTGCGGTAAAATTTTTATTGGTGTGAGCGCATGACAGTGAGATGCGGTTGCAGAGAAGGCAAAAGTGGTGATTTGGTCGGAGCCATTGGATCAAACTTCAAATTTGTTGCCAAATCAGATGGCAGACTCAATGGTGGCGAAGAGCGGTTGGCAGAGCCGTCCTCGTAGGATGTGGTTGGTCGCCTTAAACTTCAAGTACAATCGTTGTCAGTTATTTGTGCTCTTCAAGCTGGGGGGAATTCTAGTGCCTTCAGTTTGGTTATACATGTTGGTTTAGCTATTGTGGCTCAGTTTGGTAGTGTCAATTTTTTATTTATGGGTTGGTCTGACAATTGTTGTCAGACTTGCTTTCAAGTTTTTTTTATATAAATTATTAGTATTTTGGGTTTAAATAAATGATAAGGAATATGTAATTTAAGCATCTTGTCAAATAATTTTGGAAATGAAACGGACAAATGATGACGAAATATGTTTCACCTACGATTATATTGAGTTTTTTTTTTTTTTTTTGATAAGCAACATAGGCCTGTGTTTCTCACAACCTAGTAGGGGTGTCACCTGTTAGTTGTTAGTTTTAACCTTAAACACATAAATTCCACCCCATACCGTCGGCAAATAGGCTCGAACCTGAGACCTCAAAGAAAATCCAAAGTGCATCAACCGCTTGGCCCAACATGCCTTGATAGTTTATATTGAGTTGGTTCAAACAATACCTAATTAATACTTTATAAACCATTTTAACCCCTACATATTGCAATGATGCAAAATTATTCTTGTTAGATTAATTTCTCCAAGTATAATTGAGGCATAATAAATATATTAACTCACGTAAACCTCCTTAAAATGATAATAGAAGAAACAATTAACAATGTATAGCACATATTAGAAAGAAAGAAAGAAAAAAAAAAAACAATGCACCGGATTTAACAAGCAGGGGATTAGTTTATTTTTATTTTATATAATGATTTGGGACATATTTGTCTTCAACAAGGAGTACTAACTCTTGGGCCATAAATACAAAAGCAAGAGCCTTGGGCTCTTAGGCGGAGGCTCAAGTCCTAACTTTCGAGTTTTTGAAGCTTGCATAAGGATGATCATATTGTTAGAAAATGTCGTATGTTTCACTTAGATCATATTGACAATTTTGGTCATTCATCCCAAATGTGACTCTATACGATTTCATAATATTGACAATTAACGTCAAAGTCACAAGCATTAAGTGAGTTCTACCAATGTATCAGTATTATCCAATTTATGAGACTTGTAGTACCAATTCTATACTTGATTAATCATGTCCATTTATTTAATTTTAGATATCTCATTTTCATGCTTGTATAGTCCAATTCATCTCATTTCTTAACTTTCGAGTATGTATTTTAATCAAACAAACTTGATATTGTATATCAACTCATATTGATCTACTTTTTATAACATGACTCGGAGAAAGGACCCCGTCACAGAGTTCTGAATGTGTTGAAATAATTCTTTTTGAATATCGAGGGCAATTCAAGGCTATGGGCCTTATATAGACCCTCCTGTTCTTGACGGATTTTACTTCATATAAGCTTTATTACATACTCATTTTGGACCCAAATATGGCTAGCATATATCTTAACTTGATCCGAAAACAACATTTAATGAGACCGAATTATTGAGCTCGCGACTTGTATTGATATATATCTCTTAGATGCCAAAAAGCTTATAAACGCGTATTATGCATTATTTTCATCTAGAAGTTCGAACCAATAGTTCAATACCCAATGTTCATTTTCACTACACATCTTATTCAAATGAAAAATAAAAAAGAAACTCCATCTATAACATGAAGGAGAAAAAAAACAGCAAATGGACAATAAATTCATCATTATTCATTCGAATAAGGAAAAATAGAGAGTAAAAACCAAGAACTATACATAGATTGGAGATGCATGATTAATGAATGAGAACCGATAACCATAATTTACAAATTACAATCCCATGAGAGAAAAAGAAGAAGAAGAAGAAGAAGAATCAGAACTTGCCATACTTGTGCCAGCAAAGAAGCATCACAACACATCTCCTAGCAACGTAAAACCTGGTCCTGTGTTCACGCGCCGTCGCCAGCCACCCATACGACCTCCTCGGACTCCCCGAACCCTTCACCGTATTCGATCGCGATGTCCGAGAAACACACTGACCCATCAACCAATAAATTCAACCACAAACCCACACCAATATATCGAATATATGATATAGAAAGCTGGTCACGTATTGCTGTTGTTGTTGTTGGATAAATTAAAAAAAAAACCTTAATTATATATATAATACTAAGAAAAATAATTATTGGGACGATGAGGTTGACGTAAGAGAGCCAAAAAATATGACAAAAACACGGCTTCTATTCTCCATTTTGCTCTTTTTTCCATTTGTAACGGCAACCACTTTCTTCACGGTATCAAATTAATCATCAATCATGGTCAGGTGGTGGGGCCCACCAAGCATCAGCGCATCCTGGCCGTTCATTTTGATTCAGTTATCGGCTCTGATTGGTTCACGCGTATTCGACCGTTATGGATGGTAAGGCTATAGGGGCGGTTTCATTCTTTCTTTTCTGGGTTGGTGTATTTTGTTTAATTGTTTTTGGAAATGAAAATAATTAGCATCTTATATGAATTAGCTGGAATTAATAATTTGTGGGTTGTATTTCAAAAAATAATAATAATCTGTGGGTTGGATGGTATATAACTAATAATGAATAAATGGCCAAAAATATTTATTGGAGGATTCTTGTGGGAAAATAATAATACTAAAAATGTTGGGTTTAAGATGAGATTTGAATCCACACTCAAGATGGAAAGGGGTGTATTTGGAATACATTGAAGAATAACTTTCATTTCTTTGTAAGAAATCGGTATGAATGGTTTTACAAGCAACAAACAACAATGAGTAGAAGACCTTAATTTAGATGCATGATGAAACAACATTTCTTCCACCTTGCTTCTTTTATTTGTTACTTGAAAGCAAGGATAGAGTACAAAAGATTGTTCTAATTAAGATAATATATTGTACATATATAGCACATTCGGTCAACTGATAATGAGTTGTTCAAGTTTAACTTAAGGTCTCAACTTCGATATCCAAGAAAATGCAGTTGTGTATGGTATGGAGAGTTTGTGTTTGGTAGAGAGAGTTTTGTCCACCTTTATGGGTTTATGTTTCTGATTTGAGTGATGATTCAGTTTGAGGGCTTAAATGTGGTGATTGTAGGTCCGTTTCGAAAATCTCGTGGTAAAAACAAAAAAATAGGGTGTAAAAGCAGTATTTTTCATTTGTATACACTTTTTTTAATTATAAATTGAGAGTTTATATACACAAAATTCTTGTATTGAGATCACCAGTCCATTCTTAATCAGATAATTGAAGATACTGAGATCTTTGAGAGCTAACATCTTGTCCAAAAAAACCATAAACGATTTCAAGAATGTCAGAGAATTCATGGTAAAAATAATGTCATCAACATGCACAAGAATATAAGCAACAATATTACTCATTTGACGAACAATCAAAGATGAAATAAATACATTGTTCTTGAGTAAAAATAACTCGTGTTGAAGAAGAAAATTGTGAAGCTTGTGAAACCAAGCACGAGACGGCTATTTTAGGCCATATGCAACCTTCTAGAGAAAACATAAGTGAAGAACACCGCACCCATAACACACCATCATCTATATATATATATATAGAATAAGGAATTTAAACCAACTAAATTTTGGCTCAGGCTAAGCCAAACCAATGAGGTGATGACACCTATATATATATAGGAGTTGAGGATTCTAAGC
>JAYMTF010005199.1:0-11934 GCA_036897485.1 Pelargonium nanum | reverse complement strand
GTGTTGGGGTTGAGAACTTTAGGTGACTCAGTTTCTGAGTTATAATAGCACCGATGTCCATGGCGGAAGGGAATGAAAGCACCAATGAAATGATAGAAACAATGAGGCAAACTTGAGCACTTTATTGAAGGATAAGAACTTGAGAATAAGAAAAGGTTATTAGAGAAACAAACTTCAAGGGAGAAGAGAGTCTAAGAGGAAGAGAGACTAATAAGATAACAATCTAAATCAAAAACTAACTATCTTGCTCAGCCTCTATAAATACTAATATAACTTGTAGTCTTCTAGTCGTTTTGGGACTCTTTTGGATCTCAATCCTTGCTTGCGAATATGCCTTACTTATTGCGTTGCTGTCATCTCATCTTTGTTTTGAAACAAAGTCTTATATGCACCAACTTCGACTTCATCGAGTACGTAGTTGTCTTTATCTCCAACACCAGCATTCAGCTCTTCGCTTCCTATATCAGCCTCTTTGTCATGTGCATGAGGTACTGCACTTGCCTTTTTTGCTTGAACCAACTTGTCTAGCCATCCATGTTGTGTCAACCACTCTCTTATTGTGCTTCCAACTGCTTTCACTTGGATGTCAAAAAAAACCGCCTATTGTCACACTCTCAACTTGTGAAACCGAATATGTTGCTGCAACTTCATGTGCTTGCCATGTAATTTGGCTTAGAACAACAAAATGGAGGGACTGCGGGATCCGTCGGGTGCGTGGTTGGAGAGCAGTTCCGATCTCCGAAAGCTCATGGAAGGCCATTTCCGTGAGGTATGCAGGACTCGCAGCTCGAGGAGGTCGAAAATTTGTCAGTATGTGCAGGCTAAAGTACTTACACAGAACCACAATGATTGCCTTCTGGCTGATTTTAGTAAGGATGAAATAAAAGCAGTAATTGACTCCATGCATCTGGATAAGGCCCCAGGTCCGGATGGCCTAAACTCTGCGTTATTTCAAAAGTTTTGGCACGTAATAGGTGGGGACATCACCATGTTTTGTCTTGATATTCTGAAATCAGGTCAATTTTTTTAAGCTTGAATGACACGAGTTTAGTTCTCAACTCCAAGAAGAAGAAGAACCCGACTTCGCTAACGTGTTGTACAATATCGTGTCTAAAACAATTGCTAATAGACTCAAACTCGTGTTCCATGATATTATTTTTTAGAATCAAAGCGCTTTTTCTGGGTCGCTTAATTTCTGATAACATCTATGTAGCTAACGAGTTATTTCATGCTCTCCGCAAAAAGTCGACGGGTTAGTTTGGTTGGGGGCTCTGAAACTTGATATTGCCAAGGCATACGACAGTGTCGAGTGGGACTTTTTGCAGAATATGATGCGGGCTCTAAGTTTTAATGATAAATGGACTAGCTTGGTTATGCATTGTGTTTCCACTGTCAGGATGCGAGTGGACTTCGAACGGGTACTGTCGGATCAAATTTTTCCGGAGCGTGGTCTACGACAGGGGACCCATTGTCGCCCTATCTTTTTCTTTTGTGTGCGGAGGATTTGTCGGCTTGCTTTAGAAAAAGAAAGAGCAGGAGGGTCTAATTCATGGTCTCAAAGCGTCAAGGGATGGTCTGCAGGTCAGCCAATTTATTTTTCGCAGATGACGCATTGATATTTTCTAGAACAGAGCTAGCGGAGGCTATGGAAGTAAATGCGACGCTTCGGGATTATGAAATTTGTTCCGGTCAGCAAATTAATCTCAATAAGTCAGCCATCCAATTTAGCTCTAGTACGCTAACAGATGTTTGTGGTGACATCTCAGAAGAGTTAGAGATCCAAAGTGTGTAGGGTTTCGATCTATATTTGGGGGCTCCAACGGAAGTGGAAAATAATATAGTTGTTGTGTTTTCAGGTATAATTGATAAAGTCAAGGCTCGGGTCTCGTCGTGGAATTTGAAAGCTCTTTCTAAAGCGGGCAAGGAAGTCTTGATAAAATCTGTGGCTCATACACTTCCGGCATATCTTATATGAGTATTTTCTTTTTTTCAAAGACCATTTGTGATAAAATAGAAGCCACCTTAAATGCTTTATGGTGGAAGTCCAGTGACCTAAATGGCAAAGGAATATTGGAAGGCTTGGCACAAATTATTTCCGATAAAAATGGAGGGAGGCTTGGGCTTTCGTTAGTTTCGAGAATTCAATCTTGCTCTCTTAGGCAAGCAACTATGGAGATTGGAATCAGCCCAAGATTCGTTGTTCGCAAGAATTTTTAAAGCAAAATATTTCCCGAATACGTCAGCGTTTGTTGATCCTATTGGCTCGGCTCAAGCTCTGTGTGGAAAAACATGTTTGCGGCTCAGTCCCTATTGAGAGAAGAGTGCATTCGTTGGGCTGGGTCGGGTTTTAATACTAGAGTTATGAGAGACCCTTGGGTGCCATCTATCTTGGGATTTATTCCCACCTTGCGAGCGAATGTCGACTGGCAGGATGTAGAAGAGCTGCTGGTTTCTGACCTTCGCTATCCTTTTTCAAGTTAGTGGAATGTTGTCATGCTTAAAAATCTCTTTACTGATCCGTCATGGAGAGAATTCTGAAAATTCAGTTGAGTCGTAGAGAGATTCCGGATGTGTGGTGTTGGATTTTGGAGCACAATGGGATGTTCTCTGTTCGCAGCGGATATAAGCTACTAACTCGTTCCTTGAGTATGTCAGGCGGCAAACCCATTTGGAAGCTTGTTTGGTCGGCTCATGTGCAAGAAAAGATAAAGCACTTCTTCTAGCGAGCTATATCGGAGTGTCTTCCAATCACGACCAAACTAGCGAGCAAGCAGGTCAGTGTCTCGGTATTATGCCATCTATGTCAGAAGGAGCCGGAGACGGCATCACATGTGGTGTTGGGCTGTGAGTTTGCCCAGAATTGTTGGACGGCTTTGGTCTATCGGGCCTTAGCCAAGCGTGTATGATTTGATGCGACCAGTAGACCTTCTCGAAAGTTACGTATGTTGGCTGGGGTCTTTGGAAATTCAGGACATAATGGGTTTTGAAGGGAGAGTGGGGCAGAGCGTCGGAGTTGGTCGCTATGGTAACTACAATGTTGGATGTGTGGCAGTGGGCTCAAGCCGGAAAGGAATTAAATTTCGGCACAGATATTGACACTCATGCAACCCAGCAGGTGGTGGCTTCTTTGCCTGTAGCGATGATTATGAACAATGCTCCAAGGGAAAGGACAGAAAAGTGGTCTGACCCGGTCATGAATTGCTTGAAGATCAATGTGGATGGCGCACTCTTCCCGGATCAGCAAAGGTCGGGGGAGGGTAGGTTGTTCGTGATTCTAGAGGGGTGTGCCAGGGAGGAGGGAGAGGAGGGTGGTTCGACTTGTTAGACCCCGATATGGTTGAGGCACTCTCCATTCGGGAGGCACTGAGTTGGACTAAAGAGCAAGGATGAGATGATATAATCATCAAGTCAGATGCAAAGTCAGTAATTTTGGCTATCAAGACCCGATGGGAGGTTTCCAGTGCCTTGGGTCTTATATTGCGTGACATTTGTCTTTAGCTACTAGTTTTTCTCGCATTGATTTCTGTTTTGTTAACTGGTCTGCGAACCGAATTGCTCATGTTTTAGTTAGATCTTCGCTTTTTTACCGGGTCTTGAGGGATGGATGGGTCAATTATATCCAATCCCTTTGGCTGATCTTCTCGTTGCTGATATCCTTTAATAAAACCTCTAGTTTTTCTTCTAAAAAAAGTGACATTTTCTTAACGGAAGTTGTTAATTCATAATTATTTTTATTTTATCAATGTTAATTCAGATTTTGATCAGTCAAACTTAGAGATGTTACAAAATGATTTGGTCCATTTTGGACATATAATAATAAATTATATTAAGAAAAACAGACACAATGTATATAAATCACGTCTACCTGGTATATTTTCAACTGATATTAGACTTTATTATATAGTGTTCAGATAATTTGACTCGAAATTTAAAGCCACGTTGGTACTTGTTGGTACCAATGGTTGAAATTGCGTCAGCGGTTACGTTTAAGCAACAGGTTTCAATTACAATTAACTTTAAATAAATGATTACATAAAATCTAGAATTTAATGATCGATTGACCCATAAAAATAAAACTGCTTGGGGTTGTGTTTACTATCTCAAAACATGTGTCCTGTAATTACTAACAGAATCTGAATATCAAATATATATTGTAAAAAATAATAAGATAGAAGAAAAAAAAAACTGAAATATGAGTGGACAATAGTAACGATGAACAGTTAATGCGTTAACAAGACATGCCTCTGCATTCTCATTTATTAAAAAATTGTCCACCACATTTTAGAAAATACATCTTCCAATTATCTTATTCTAAATTGTTTTCTCTTTTCTGTGTTGAAGGAACTTAATTAGAGTCCCTACTTATATGTTTGTTATATTTTAATTTTCAGTTAGCACACAATAAAAAAATTCATCAAAATCAAATTCTCTATTGATGTAATTCAAACTGAATCTCGAAGTATCACAGTATGTTTACTGTATTATCAACAATTTCGTTTCTATTTGTCACATGTTATCATACATTTGGCTAATAGATTAAAATCCATAAGTAAACGTTGAGATCCAAATATCTTTGTTAAGAGTTTGTACCTCTTAAAAGTTTCTCTACATGGTCTCAATCTTTTGTGAGGACTCATTTATGGCCTCATGCTCTTGTTGCTCACTCCGTTTTAAAATGAGTGTCTAATTTGTTTTGTGTTCTTATCTTAAAATGAGTGATGCTACTAAAAAAATCACAAGTTAATTGACGAATTACAACGCGACACGTAGCACTCGAGTGCCCCGTCATCCAAATTCCCGACCTCGAAACCTTCCCGAGATCACGGGGTCAAAGAAGTGACGAGCCCGTTAAAGTCAACTCAGAAGCCGCCGTTACCGCCGCCGACCAACATCGCCCGGCCAACGCCAATGGTCGACACCGAATCCGCCAGCGACAACCAACGTCACCCGGCAGCGCCCAACGCCATTGGCCGACTCTGAAGACACCAGCGACAGCTAACTTCGCCCGGCGGTGCCCAAAGCCGTTACGCACGACCAAAAGCGACCCACCTTTCTTGACGACGTCCAACATCATGGGACAAGCTCAACCAAGCCAAATACTCATGCTAAAGCTTGTTGGCAACCCAAGAAGTAAAAAAACATCAAGTCAAGTCCACCCATTGGAGCCCAAGCCAAGAGGAGCCAAGACAACAACCAAAGGAATGGTGGTACATTTTTTACTTTCATATAACATAATAAATCATTAATCATTCAAACTAAATAAAAAGTATAGAGCATATGTCGATCAAATCAAACATTCTCTATAAATACTAACTATATTATGTAATATTATGTTTGCGATAACATATACACACGACAACATATATATAATATATATATTACAACATATGATATTTATATGAATATGGGGGGGAATGGTCTCTCCGTCCCCGTTCCCATTTGGAGAGCAGAAAAAACTCTCCCCCATCCCCACCCATTCCCTTAAAAAATTCTTCATCCCCGGTCCCGTCAAAACAGAAATTGCGGGTTCCCGTCGAATTCGAATACAATTGTTATTCATAAATATGTCGTTGATTAAAATAAGTTGAGTTTACGATTAAAAAAAGAAAAGAAAAGGAAAACAGAGTTTATGTTCTGAAATTAATCATCTCTGTGCTGTATATGATATGAGTTGTAATGTCAATAATATGTATTCAATAGCATGGTGAATATTGGTGGGAGTGTATGAAAATGAAGTAAATTATAGTACTCTTGTTGGCATCTTTTGGTATAAGAAAATTACATTTCTGAGGTAGGCACTAGTGGCAGTACAGTTGTATAAAACTAGTATTTTTGGTAATTGGTAGTAACCTAACCTTAAGTTGTTACCAAACAAGTTATGGGGATTCCCACCAACAAATTTTAGAAATTTTGACCATTTTTGATTTCACAGCCTCCAATCCATCTACTCCCAACTCCTATCATGCTCTTCCCACCATTTATTATTCAATTTTCCCACCTCCCCACCCAAAATTATGTAGTGTGTCCACTCTTTGGACCCTCCCAAGGTGACCAAATGTACATGACTTCAAATTTTGATACTCCTACATTCATTTTTTATAATTATAAGTATTGATTTTGAATTTGTAATGGTAGGGACATGTTTCAAGACATAATAATTACTAATTTAAAATTGTTTTTTTTTAAGAAAAAAAACAAGGAATATTTTTTAATGCACATCTCTTATCTCTCTCTAGTAGCAATCCATACATACCATATTGATTGGCAGCCAGCAGGGTGAGGACCAGTCTTTGATGAGGCTAAACTCTAAAGATAGCTTTAGCTCCTACAAATTAAACAAATCCCCATCTGTTTGGATTCTTTAAACCAACCACATATAGGTTTACTAGTCAAAAAAGAAACCCACCTCTTCACAATTTACAATAAAACCCTAATAAACAATTAGGTGTAATTAATTAGCATAAATCTCAGTGAACAATCCTTTCCAAACTTGATTTTACTTTTTTTTTACTCTCTTTTTTATCAGAGGTTGCATGTGGAGTGGTTAGGAGGGAGATTTTGAATCTTGGTTCTAATTAAAGAGTGTATAAATATTATACTTAAATATAGAAGCCTGAAACAATATAGATATGTGAAAATTCAAGTCATTCAAAAGAGAAAAAGTTCTTGGATTTTTTTAGGTATTAAATAGGAGAGAACAGTGTGTAGTGTTGTTGGATCAAAACATGCATGAAAAGTTGCAGCAGGTTGTTTCTTTATTTCAGAGAGACAAGAGCAACACCACCACCCACAACATGTCATGATCATGTGCTTGCATGCCAACATTATCTTAATTATACTCTACCAAGGATGGCACATGGCTCATCAGCTTCTCTAACAATAGTGTTTTTTGCTTTGTTTTGTTTAGTTAATTGACTGTTTAATTAATAATAATTTGAGTTTTGGTTTTGGATTGATGTAGTTGAGTACTCAGCCATTTGTCACATACTGTTTGTGAGACAATCTGACTGACCCACCTAATCTTGATGGCAATGGAAAATATTTTTGATTGATTTCTGAACACAACTGGTTCATTGGTAGAAAATAAACAAATACTACATAATAGATCATGTTTTGTTGGCCATTTGCTGGGAAGGGGCTTTCTGACATGGGCAATGTTATGGTCCTCAGATCAGATCTCTCTCTTTCTCTTACTTGTGTCCACATTATGTGATATGGTCTTTGGGATGTGAAAACTTCTGCTTTTGAAGGAACAATTCATGACTCAAGAGCAGTGGCGCAGTTGGCTACACAACCTGCGTAAGTGGGAAGAGCGCTAACGTTCGGTTCCCGCTCAACACATCCCTGGGGAGATGGATGAGCTTTAACTGTAACTTACTTTCGAATAGGGATTAGTCTGAGTGTGGTAAAATGGATTAAAAGTATCAAGCGTGAGTTTATGGGCCCACTTAGGAAACCCAGGTTTAGGGTGAAAACAGAGGAACAATTCATGGCACTTGAAGATGAGTTCTTGCTCAAGACCAATACAACAATCTTGAATATTGATTCTTGATTCTTGACAATGAAGCTAAAGATGGGTTCAAAACAGAATGAATTATAGGCAAGGCTTTGAATTCTATATTCAGCAACCATATCAAACAGTTGAGATAAGACTTTTTGCTTTCTTCTTCCCATTTTTTGCTGTTCTATTGATGCTCATGTTAATGCCAAGAGGGACAGGCTAGTATGGAACATCTCATCCCATAATTGCAGTTCACAAAACATACTAATGGAGCTCCATCAACCCAACAAGAAAAACAGACAATGGGAATGAGATGTAAAAAGCTTCTGAAAATTCATCTTCCATTCATATACAAGATTGGTTGGTATATGTACAAGTTACAGTGTGATTGATCAGCAAAAACCTCAAACATACTCTCTCAACCTCCGATGAGCTTTTAGCTTCTCGGGGTTCCATCTTCCAGACGCATAAAATTAGTAAAATTTACAGTTTGAAGGGAACACTAAAGTCTCTCTCAGACATCACAAAATTTGCCATCCATCCGGTTCTGAACAGCTTTGACGGCAGCAACTCTAGCAGCAGTGGCAGCTCTGTTAGCAGCAACAACCGACTTGTTTACTTGTTCATCTACCTGGCCGATGTTAATAGCATTTTCTGCTGTTTTTCTAGCAGCCTGGAATTGGCAACCGAGCAAGGAAACAAAAGTATGAGATACTTTTGGCATGACATAGTAACGAGAAATTTTGAAAGAGACAGCAAAGATAATAAAGTACCTGAACTGCCCGAAGAACTGCATCGGTTAGTGGGGGTAAAGGGGTCTTAAGGGTGCCGGCGTCCCATTCGCCACATCTAGATTCACCACTCCGGAAAGTATACATTCCATATCCTTGTTTACGACCTTCATGCCATGATCCCTCATAACAGTGGCCATTAGCAAAGTGATAAACACCAAAACCATGGACTTTGTCTCCAAAATATTCTCCAGCATATCTATCTCCATTCCTAAATTACAAAAATTGCCCATCAGTTTATAGTCTTTCCACCAATATAATAATTAACATTAGATCCAGAACCAGCCATAGATTCCTTGCCCAATTAAACAAATAAACAACATACATAAATGTATTATAAACCAACTGTCATGACAATAAAGAAGTTAATCAATTGATCAGCTACTTCTCATCCCATTAAGTTCTTCAACCAGCAAATATTCATCCAAAACACAATTAATTTTAAAGGTGACATTAAAGCATAACAATTAAACTGTTACAAGGATAATTATGACCAATTTTAGTAAGAAACTAAAGCAATTAAATAAATCAAGATTCCACCTATGGAACAGATGCCCTTTAAGCAGTTCAAAATCTTGAAATGCTAAAAATTTCCAAATTGTACAAATTAATTGCTCAAAGTGAATCCAAAGAACACAGTCTAGCAAGGATTCAACTTTCATCTCCAAGTTTTTATCCAACAAAACCACCAAAGACACAAATTCAACTCTAGTTTCACTAAATCATTAACATTCCAAAGATAGTAACCAAACCCAAATGAAAAAATGAACTCAATAACCAAACCCACATGAGAAATGGTCTAAAGATTCCACCTTTCCTCAAAACCCAAATGTTAAAATAAAAAACCCACAATTGCTTAGATTGTAGCATCAATCATGAACAGCTAAATATAGCAACTACTCACAAGAAGTGAACAATCATCATAGTCCAAGAAATTCACCTGAAATGGTAACATCCAAGGCCGTGCTTGACTCCATGCTTGAATTCCCCAACATAGCAGCTAGCATCGGAGCAGGTCTGGACCCCAATGCCATGGCTCTGGCCATTAAACCACTCCCCGGCATAGGAATCGCCCGTATAGAACCGGTAGACACCAAAACCGTGGCGGAGACCCTGCCGGTACTGTCCCCGGTACCGGCTCCCTCGGGCCCAGCTCTCAATTCCATACCCATCATACCGGCCGTCAATCCAGTCACCCTCGTACCTCCCATGGCCGAAGTAATTGTAGACCCCACTCCCATTGCACCGCCCTTTGTGAAACTCACCCTCGTAGAAATCGCCATTGCTGTAGAACTCCACACCTTCTCGGATTATCCGCTTCTCCTTCTCCTTCCTCGCCGCGTCCGCCGCCGCGAAATCGCCGATGAACCACTTCACCGGCTTCGCATTGCTCCGCGACAGCCCAAGGCCGAGCCTTTGCGCGCTCTCGTGCCACACCTGCCTCGTCGCGACGGCGGTTTGCTGAATCAGCGCCTTGTTCTTGCTCGCGAAGAAGAGGGTCGCGGCGACGAAAATCAGGGCCAGGAGGAGGTTCTCGGAAGTGGGTATCTCCTCCCGCCGGAGGTGGAAGAAGAAGACGAAGAGGGTGAGGAGCAGGAAGGCGGCGACGGCGAGAGCTGAGCCGAGGCGGCCGGAGCGGGTTTTCAGGGTCGCGCCGGAGCGGTGGTGGAGCGGCTTGGCGCGCTTCTTCTTCTCTGGGTTGTCGTCGTCGTCGTCGTCGTGGTGGGGGCTGATGAGGTCGTCGTCGTGGACGGTGGAGAGGCTCTGGATGGAGGATCGGATGGTCGGAGAGGAGCGGAGGAGCGAGGACTGAGTCCGGGTCAGCTTCGACTGGCCGTCCATTTCTGGGTTTCGAATTCTATCTCAGCCTCGGGATCTTCGCCGGCAACATCTCAGGCGGCGGCGCACGATAAGCAGTGTCGGAGTGCGCGCGTTAGCAGCAGGAGCAGAGCAAGTGAAGAAAGTTTTGGGAGAGAATTTGGACCGGGTTTTGTGTATTTATTGAGGGACAGCGAGATTCAACGTGGACTGTGGGATTAGGATCCGACGGTTGGGATTTCGGAGGACGGACAGCCGTTGGATGTCCCGGTCTTGACGGGAATATATGGTCGTCGGATCTAGATTGATTCGGCTCCTTTTCGCTTTACTGTCGCAGGCCGGCACGTGCCACCATAGATTTTAAATGTGTTTTTTGGTTCACAAGAAAGAAAAAGAAACAACTCCATGTTGCACAGCCCTAGGTGTTCCCCATCTCCACATTTTCCATTACAAAGACCAAATTATTTCTATTTTGAGACGTAACGAGTAACTCTTACTACTGTGTTTTAATTTCTATCTTTAGAATAAATATAGAAAAATTAGTTAGTACTGTATTTTTTAATCAAATACTAAAGACATATGATGTAAAATTTCAAGTAATATTGTATATAAGGATATTATTACCGTTTCATACTATAACTTATTTATTAACACGTTAAAAAAACTCTAATTTTGTAAAAGAATGAATAAAAAACAAAACACTTGGTTTCAGACAGAAACAGCATTTGTTTTATATGAGTGTAGAAAACTAAAAGAGACCCAATAAACTAGCAAGATGGTCAAAGTTGCTTCCAATCGTTTTAATCATATAAGTTCAAATATTGAGATAGTATTCCCCAAACGTTTCTTTGAATAAAGACACTATTCTTTTGTGTATATAAAAAATTGAAGTGATTACACTTAATCTAATTGAAAAATAGAATTGGTAGTTCATATATTATTAATTTATCAATAAATATATAAAATCTTTGATGAAGTATACAAGTGATATTCAAGTTTTATAAGTATGAGTAATTATATATGAATTAATACATAAATTTTTGTTCCATAACATAGTATTCATATGTTTGATTTCAAACCATACATGGAGTGTATTGTGAACTGAAACACAAATATGAATAGGTCCATACAATTATGACACAAGTGTCAACTTTAGGAGTAAAATGATGCAAACTAAGAAATTTTTAATGTGAGATTGATTAGTAGGTTGACACTGAAACTAAACGTATGGGGAAGTCTATCTTATCCCCCAAGTAACACTCTTGACAGCATCAATTTATTACTTTAAGTACTTATCCTTGATGCTAAAAACATGCCAAAATTGTAGGATCAAATTGATCTATTGAACCAAATAGTTCATGTCAAGAATAATTCAACAATTGTTGTAATAACTTTTTGAATTCAAATATCCATTATATCCACATGTATATATGTCTTACAATTACATAACAAAATTCAAGTCCAAAGTTCAAATTATGGAATTGTTTGGATAGGGGAATCCAAATTACCAGGTAATAGAATACAGATTTTTGGAAAGTTGAGATATATGTGTTTGTTCACTTAGCGAGAATTAAAATATCATATTTGGAATGTGAAAGTTAAGAGTTTATAAAAATAAAAATAAAAATGTCATTTATATTCTTTCCAAATATCATCTTTGATACACATTTTTAGAGTCAAATTTTCACATTTTCATAGAGTAAACTAATCATTATTTAATCAAGGAAAAAGTGCCAAAATAGTCCCTCAACTATCCATAACGTGCCATTTTCGTCCCTAAACTATCAAACGTGCGGAATTAGTCCAAAGGTTGACCGAACGAGC